>CM042759.1:17949557-17976794 GCA_022496165.2 Catalaphyllia jardinei | reverse complement strand
GACAGAGTAAAATCTATAAGTCAACAGTGCGCATTAAAGGGTTAAAGCGGACCTAACTCACGGTTTGCGCTCCTCAAACAATTCAGTCTAAATTTTTTAAGTTTGTCGTTTGTAATCCGTGTTAATCTTCTGCATCCTTAACCATCCTTGTTCCGTTAAGGTGGTTTATTTTTATCTCTTTGGTGTGTTTTTATGTTAGCAGACTAAAAACAGGTTTCCTTCAATTTTAAATTTTGTTGAAGAACGTTTTGCAAGTTGATACCATTGCACCTTAAAAGCTAAAAGCAAGGGCGAAATAACTGAATTGTATTGATATCTAATCAAGGTGGCTAAACAGAAATAATATACAAACTGCGGTTACAAACAAACATGACAAAACAACGCAAATTGTAAAAAGCTTTGATTAATGACTTCACGTTTCGTATACCTTACGTCATTAATAAAAGTTTTTTTACAGCATGCGTTGTTTTGTCATGTTTGTAACCGCAGTTTGTATATTATTTCTGTTTAAGCTGAAATGGCCGAAGAATAAGAGTTTTTGCAAAGTGACTAAACTGTATGAGCGAGCCTGAACTAGGAAGACAATAAAACCACAACATTTTCGTCTTTATTGTTAATGTTTACATCACTAGAGACTAGCTATTTCGTGATATCTTTGACAGACAGACAGACACCTTTATTTAATTATAAAGCTCAGGGTAGTCCCTTCAGGAGCTAAAAGCAACCTGCTATCAACAGGAGCCCTGAGCACTAAAATACACTATTTACATGAAAAATATTTTATAAAAGGTACAACAGCGCCAATATAATCAAACTAATTACAATATATTGTTTCATAAAGTTCTTCAGTTTACCACTAAGAGTGGAGGAGTAAATAATCTTTTTATCAAACCGATAAAACATTTCAGTAAGACATTAATTAGCTTGCGTTCGAGACTGGATAAACGAACTTAACTCACGTAAAATGTTCGCTTCGAGCGTTGCTTGACTTGACTTGCACAACGAGGAAAAGATGCTGCCGTACGAGCGGGAACTTGAAAGTCATTAGGATATTACACGGTGGCGAGAAGATATGAATTTTATGTTCGAGTGGCGAGAACAATATCTCACGAGTGAGCGCAGCGAACGAGTGAAGTATTGTTCTTGCCACGAGAACATAAAATTCATATCTTCGAGCTAACGTGTAATGTTCTTTTTATTATATAGACATACTGATGACGAAGTTTTTGATGATTTTTCGAAGATTTCCGACCAACTTCCGAAGATTTCCCAAGATTTTCCAAAATTGTTCCGAATGCCAGACGGACATTCCCGAACATTTTCCGAGA
Source organism: Catalaphyllia jardinei (assembly GCA_022496165.2). Classification (NCBI taxonomy): domain Eukaryota; kingdom Metazoa; phylum Cnidaria; class Anthozoa; order Scleractinia; family Caryophylliidae; genus Catalaphyllia; species Catalaphyllia jardinei. The sequence continues at coordinate 17,975,466 of CM042759.1, read as the reverse complement.
TTTTCCGAAAATTTACGAAGATGTCCGAAGATTTCTTAAGTACAATTTGAGAGACAAAAATCATCGATAAACTCACGTGTGAGATTATGGAAAATACCACTCGGGTCCCGGATGTAGTTTTTATGAATTTTACGAGTGGTATTTTTTCCAGTAAAACACACGTATTCTAATTATCCAAACAGATGCTTCAGCAACCATTACATAATTCTGATTGCTGTAGATAAAAAGGCAAGAAATATGAAAATATAACAAGATTGATATGACTATCAGATTGCAGGTTTTCGTTTAAAGCCGAATATAAAAATAAGTATATCCTTGGTTATAAGTATGGGTTGTGATATTTCTTCTTCTGTTCGCAGACAACGTTCTAGAAAAATTCCAGGCCAGTCTTACTTGTTACATTAGTAGGATGAATAACAAGACATCATCAGACAGAGGCTTTTACTAGGCATATGTTTTGGGCATGCCCTTTTAATTTTCCTGTTTTCGGTTCCCATACCACGGGTCTGAAAAGCAACAGAAAAATCGAAATGGAAATTGAACATGTGCTGAAAAAGCTATGAACTCATTTTCTCATAGTACATGTAGTCGAGTTTACTTTGCAATACAAGGTTCTAATCACTTTTTCATTCTTGGGCATTGTAGTGTTTTTGCAAGTGTGTATTCACAACTGAGTCTGCAAGACGATTTTCTGGCAGGAGTTTCGTTTGTTCTATGTCCCAGTTAACATATTGTGTGCATTTTAGCAAGTGATTTTTATACGAACCTCTCTCCTGGCATAGCATTCCGGTGAACCCAAATGGGCATGCGCAGACTCCAGGACGCACGCACTGCCCTCCATTTAAACATGGCTGATTGCAAATAGCTGTCAAGAAAATAGCCAGTAATATAAAAACCGTTACGAAATTTCCTCCTTGATTGCACTAAAACATTTAGTTATGACAAACTGTCAATACATTGGGGTTGAGTTGCCGAGTTTTCTCGTTTTTCCTGCGTCTTTGTTTCCCTGACATATTGATACTGTAAGAAAGATCTATCTTTGAAATCACGAAGGGTCTTAAGGCGCATTTATTAAAATAAAATGAAAATGCTGCCCGTTACATGATAGCTGAGGGAAATGACACAGGCTGTAATAGACATGTTTTCGATACTCCATCTTTGTCATTTGTAAACATCGCGAAACTGATGATGGATAAGGAGTATCCGAAACTTAACTATTACAGTTTGCTCCATTTCCCTCAGGTATTATGTAACCTTTTTTCATATATTTGTAATAAGCTACGTTTTTCCAGCATTTATTGCAATAAAACACAAAGAAGTAGATACAGAAGAAGCAAATAACATATTCCAAGTATAATGCGGCATAGGAGAAAACATGTTTTCATAAGATGGTATGGATGGCTTACACTGCACCTTTTTCACACATAGTGCCTTCATATCCTGAAAGACAAGTACACTGGTTTGGACGAGCACACCTAATGAAAATTAAGAACAACAAGTTTGTTTTAGACATAGCAGAGGAAGTGTTTCTCGCGATGGGGAAATAAGTTTAGACCATAATGACTCTAGTTATCTTCCAACTCACTATTGCATCTTGAGAATGATCGTACAGGTGAGTGCTTATTGGAGGGAGAGCTCTTACTTGCTTGGGACGGGAAGGTTATTCATTGGTTTTGATCTGGGTGTGTATCAGTTAAGGAATTGAGCCTTCACATAAAGGCAACAGTCGAGGCAACTGCGTCTAATTTTGTTGTAATGAGCAGTTCGGAAGAAAGATTAACTGCATTGAACTCAAGGTACTCTGATGGTGGTATTATAGAAACTGAATAGGGACACGTTTTAAAAAGGGGGCTTATTAGTAAACACGCACTAAAATCATCCTGACGACTACAATGTGACAGAGCTCAATACCTTCCTCCATTCAAGCAAGGCAGGTGGCAAACCGGCTTTTGACAATGATCTCCTTTCCATGCAGCAGGACACATGCACACGTTGGGTCGAACGCAGTGTCCGTCATTTATACACGGTGGTCTGCAAAGTGGAAACTGGCATCGTTCACCCATGTACTCAGGTGGACATTTGCAGACATCACGTGCGACGCACAAACCACCATTTTGGCATCTCGGAGTACAAGGCGCTGTAACAAATACAACTTTCTTTACTATGTATCAGGAAGAGTTCATTTCAAATTTTGAAGTCGGTTGGTTTCCAAAAAAGGAATAAAATATCGCTGTTGTTGTTATTTAAAAAAACACATCTAAGCATTCACATCTAAGCAGCGTTAAAGAAGCATGCGACCTTTTCTCAGCGCGAGAAAATGCAGTGAATCAAGTCATGCATGATGAGTTCCATCTGATTGGTCAAAGAACGAGCGAGATCTGATTGGACAGCGCGCGAGTTTTGAAACCACTAGCAAGCTAAGCAAAAGAAGTATGAACAATCGAAAATCGTGCTATCACAAAATACTATACTGTTTTCTCTTTGTTTTTCTTTCTCGATGGGAAGAAAGTCCCAATAGATCCAGACTTTTACTCAAAAAATAAAAAGTGAAATGCGGAGAGTATGCTCCTAGTTTAGTAATGTTTCATGTAAAGCAGTGTTTTACAGGATTTCTGGACTATCTTTTCACGAAAACCCAGAGCCCAACTTCAATGTATTATCTTACTCCGGGCTTACCAATTTCACATCTTTGACCTGAATACCCAGGCATACAATGACAGACATACGGCCCAATGCACCTTCCATCGTTCAAACACGAGACAAGACAGCGTTTCTTTTCGCATCGAGGTCCAATAAATCCTTGTGGACAGCGGCACTTGTTAGGCCCGACACATTCTCCGCCATACCTGCAAGGCGGCCGGCATACGGGCGACAGGCATGCAGGCCCCTCAAATCCTTCCAGACATTTACAAACGTTCGGTTTTACGCATGTACCGCCATTGTAACAACCAGTACGGCAAAAAGGTGTTTTGCAACCAACGCCTTGGAAACCTTCAGGACACCTAACAGAATGGAAGAATTCAGCTAATCTAACAAACTGGAGAAGGTAATGCAAAGGGATCAGCTTTCGTTTTTTTCCTCTACTGACATTTCGAGGAAATAGTGATATAAGAAATTACGTTTAAAGGTCACGAGCATTATCACCTGCAAGTATAATAGCCTATGCATTCCATTCCATACGGACAAGGAAGAGGACACAATGAGGTACAGTTGATTCCGTTGCCCTTGTACCCTGGTGGACAGGGACCGCAACGGAAACCCGAAGGAGAGCCCTGTACCGTGAAGCACTGAACCAATGGGTGGCATGGACTGGACGAGCAAGCATCTATCTCTAGAGTGGGAAACCAAACACGAAATGTTGTGATGACTGTTTTCTAAAAAATATATACGGTACCTCTTTGCTCTTGTCTCTTTGTTGTTGTCAAAAGAAGAGGTACCCTGCCATCCAGACACCTGCCAACTCAGTTTTTTCAGCTACATTAGTAACTCTAAAGGCTATTTTCTTTTATCTGTAAAAAAATCCTGATTTACCTGCACAGTAAGAGCCATTTCCAGTAAATCCAGGCGGACAATTTCCGCATTCATATTTCTGTCTCTTGTAGACACATGGTACGTCCTTAAAACAGTTCAGTTTTTCACAGGGATGTAATATCTTCTCACAATGGGAACCGTCGCCTGTGAAACCAACCGGACAAGGACCGCAAGAGTAGCTTCCAGGGTAATTTGCGCAGTCGACACCAACAAAACACGGTGAATCCAGGCACTCGTTGATGTCTATATCACAGCGTTTTCCACTGAATCCCTGAAGGCATTGACAGAAATACTGACCATCTTGTGCGATACACGTCCCATTCAAACAATTCAACCTTTCACAGAGATCCATTAACTTTTCACAACGCAAACCGTCACCTGTGTAGCCAACTGGGCACGGACCACAAGAATAGCTTCCTACGGAATTGATGCAATCGACGCCAGCAAAACATGGTGAGATTAGGCATTCGTCGATGTCTACATTGCAGTAGTTTCCACTGAATCCCTTAAAACATTGACACGAATACTGACCACCCTGCGCGATGCACTTCCCATTTTCGCACTCGTGAGAGGAGCAAGGGTTTAAATTCACTTGGCAATGTTCCCCAGTATATCCTGTATTACAGAGACACCTGAAAGTATCTTTAACCGGTATACATCTGCTATTTTTACAAGGGTTTGTTTGACACGGATCAATCTTATTCTCACAGAAACGACCAGTGTACGCTTCCGGGCATCTACATGTAAAGGAATTGGCAGTGGCAAAACATTTCCCACGTTTACAAGGTCGTGATTGGCAGGTTTCAATTTTATCACAGAGACGTCCATGAAAACCCACCGCACAGCGGCACCGAAAATACATTCCAAAGTTGACACACACACCATTTTTGCAGGGTTGTGACTGGCACATGTCAATTTTCCTCTCGCACATTTTACCTGTGTATCCCAATTCACATCGACAGGCAAACCAAGAAGAATATCGGTGTATACATGAGCCTTGCTTGCATGGGTTCGGTGTGCAAGGATTCACTTTCTGATCACAGAGTTCTCCAGAATAGCCTCGTTTACAGTAACACTTAAACGACTTAATCCTGTTCGCAACGCAAACTCCGTGTTTGCAAGGATTCGAACCACAGTGATCTACCTTTGAGTCACAAAGGTTTCCGGTATATCCTACAGAACATAAACATTGGATCGATGTTGATTCTTGATGGCAGCGTCCATGTTTACATGGGTTTGGTTGACACCTGTTTTCCACTTCATCACACAAGTTTCCTTTGTATCCTGTGTGGCACGAACACTCAAACGATGATTTTTTTGGAATACACAAACCATTTTTGCATGGACTTGAAATACAATGATTTACCTCAGTTTCGCATGTACTCCCTTGAAAGCCCTTGAAACATTTGCATTGAAATCTGTGGGAATCAGTTGCTACACACACTCCATATTTGCAGGGGTTGTTTCGGCATGGATCCATTTGAGATTGACAAAACTGACCTGTAAATCCATCACCACACAAGCAATAAAACAAAGGGCTATTTGTTACCACTGCTTGGACACGGATACATCTACCATTGCTGCAGGGATTTTTGTCACATGGGTCGAAGACGACCCTTTCGTCACATACGGCACCTTGGAAGCCTTCTTGACATTCGCATTTGAAAGAACTTTTTAAGTTAATACAATCGCCATGAAGACAAGGATTTGATGAACAGAAGTTTACGGTTTCATTGCAGGTGTCACCAACGAAGCCCTGTGGACACTGGCATAAATAAGTGTCTTGAGTATTGACGCACTGTCCACGGACGCATGGTGTACTCTGGCAGTGATCTACGTTCTCCCTGCATGTCTTTCCAGTAAAGCCTGCGTGACACACGCAGTGATAACCATCTGATTTGATGGTACAATTTCCGTTTGCACATGGATTTGGAAAGCACTGGTCCCTGACTTGGCATCGTCTTCCTGAAAATCCAGATAGACAAAGGCATCTAAATCCTGGTCTTGAGTTAATACACAACCCATTGTTACAAATACCAGTTTGGCATCTACCTACTGCGAGGGATTCACAGAGTGGTCCCTCATAACCACGGAAACACTCACACAAAAGCTCTCCGGTGTCTTCTATGAAGCAATCTCCATGGCTACAAATGTTCATGCTGCATCGCGTTTTCACTTGATTGCAGGTTAATCCATAAAATCCTTTTAGACAAATGCACTGGAATCCGTTTTCCGTGTTCTGACATTTGCCCCGAACGCACGGACTGGGCTGGCAGAAGTCCCTTGAAGTTTCATTACACGTTTTTCCTGAGTATCCATTTTCACATAAACACTGTATTCCTTCTTCCAAATAAGTGCATTTTCCATACACGCATGGGTTTGGGTAACAAAGGTCAGCTGTTCCATTGCATTCTAAGTCACTGGAACAGTCCACAACAAATCCTTTACTTAATGCTTTGGTGATAACAGGTCCATCGCAAGGTAATCCAGAGTGATTGTCGAAGCACTTACACGATATGTAACCATCTTTGCACGGATTGCTTTTGGAAGACGTCCATGATTTGTTTTCAGATTGTTCAATATGAGAATAGCAATTACAAAATGACAGTGAACATGAGCAGTTTTCATCCGCAACAGACTCACCACAGACACATGTTTTGTTAACAGAATCCAACAAACAACGCAGCATGTTCTCATCGATTCTAAAAATCTGATCTTGATAAGAAATAAATTTTTCAATGATAGCAAGATTTCCGTGGCATATCAAATCTTTGCCATCAAATGCGGATAAACGTTTGTTGCTGACAATCTTTCCCGCGTCGTCGATTGATATTTTAACATGATAAAAAGTGAAGTTGAAAGAAGAGTTTTGTTGAAAATCAACTGTGACATTACTCGCGGTTTCTCCTATCTTTGATTCTTGTGTCATGTTGATAGTAGTATGACAGTTTGACCCAGTAAACCCGAACTCGCAGGCACAAGTGAAATTGAAGTTATCACCGAAACATGACCGATGCCCACACGAACAATTTCCAACTGTGCAAGGTGAGTTAATGCAAGAATCTATTTTTATATCACATAGACCACCGGTGTATCCCGAATCACAAAGGCATTTTTTATTATCATCTCCCTCCACAAAGGAACCGTTCCTACATAGCAACGAGGAACAGGCGTCATCTTGTCGCACTTCACAGAATTTCCCTGTGTACCCAACTTCACAGATGCAAACATAATTCTCAGCCTGAGGCACGCACCTTCCATGTTGACACAAGCAATTCTGAACTTTAGTCTCGCAGGAACGACCAGTAAAGCCTAAATCGCAGAAGCAACCAAAGTGTGTTCCATTAGTAACGCAGCTTCCATTGTTACACGGATTTGAAGTGCAAGGGTTGATCAGATCCAAGCATCGTACACCTGCGTACCCTAAAGGACATTCACAACGAAACGTACTTCCAAGTTGAACACAAGTCCCACTTCCACAAGGGTTCGAGGAGCAAGAGTTTTCAGGAACATCGCAGTTTAATCCTGTAAATCCTTCATTGCAGAAACAGAAGTACCTTCCCATGGTCGTATCTATACAAACTCCATGCACACAAGTGGAGGCTTCGCATGTCCCAAAGTGGCAGCGTATATCTGTCCAGGTCTGTTGACTGTCTTTTGGTGAACACCACTGACAGGGATCCTGAGGATTTGTTTCACCACGTCTGCGACAACGGCCATGAATACGACAAGTCCCATTCTAAAAAGAGAATCAAACTATAATTGATCCGCGAGTGGCCATATTTGCCCCAGAACCCCGGCCCTGCCGCCCACTTTTCATTTGAGATAGGGATAGAAATAATGGGTTTTGCGGTCATCACAAAACTGGAACGAATGAAGTAAAAACCTCTGAGGAAATGGATGTGAACTTGAGAGCTGTACAAAAAAGATGTCGGATCAAAACAAGTTCTTTCATTATTTAATAATAAGTGAATCAATCCTTTTAATTCAAGAAAACGGAGAACTAAACATTGTTGTCTGATATTAAATCTTCATTCAGCAACAACAGTCTCTTTGAACATTACTTTGAACCCAAAGATCTGTTAAGAAGATCTTTAAAATGGGTCTTGTAAACTGGTGATGGCAAAAGAGAATAGGAAGCAAAGTTTGGATGGAGAATCTGCCGAAGTGTCGCTGTAACTGTCCTTTGGGAATTAAGAATAAGTGAGACCAGAGTCTTGTTTGTACTTACCAACCTTAATCTCACAACGCATGCCCTGAGTGGTACACGTCAGACAATGCCCATCAAAGATAAAAAGAGGAAGAGGCTGACTCCATAAATTTCCATCATTACTCACGCGTACTTGGTAACCACGTGTTGCCTCGTCTATATTATGTAACCTTGGTACCTCGCACGTGACACCACGGAAACTTTCGTAGGTAGCTTTAGACAAAAAGGTCTGAGTTTCAAATGGTGCTTCCTAAATTTCAGAACAAAAAAAGACAATAAAAAGGTTTTATGATTTTAAAGGTGTCTTGTTAGTTTGCATGTGGTTATTTGTGAGTGTTCTCGATGGTTTTGAATGTTACTCTCAACGTACAATTCGGGGAAATTTGATAAACTCAGTATTCACTCCATTCCAAACTATAGGTTAATGCTGATACGTAAGGCCAAATATTAATATTATTTATTTTCCTTTCTTTATTTTATTTTATATTAACTCTGTGTAAATGCTGTCTATAGTGTGAAATAAAGAACTGAACTGAACTAACATAATGAATATTGGAGGGCTTGCGCTGGAGTCTTAACCTCTTGCAGCATCACACATCAAGATCTAGACTCATTCTATAAGTAGATGGGAAGAAGAGTTACACCGAATGCTAAGTTTTTACCGTAATCCCTGCCAAAGAACACATCAGATCTCTTGCGTTTTGAAACCCTTCACCAACTACCCGCACATGTTTGCAAAGAAACTTTCTCATGTCACATTCTCCGTCATTCTGGACACTGATTAGCTGTGGTGGAGTTTTGGAGGGCACTGAACAGTCTTCACTTGTGTAACCTAATAAACAATACTTCACAAATAAATCATGTCACTAGAATATTGAACAAGACTAAGGCATGCACAAAGTACACATGGCTGAGCTAAAGCACAATTTCAAGAATCGTTCTATTCTCTCATCTTAGCTCTGGCCCAGTAGAGGATTGTTACTAATCTAATCTGCTCAGGATAAAACCCAGGGTTGGAAGGGAAGATTTCGTGAATAATGTAAATTATTCAAAATACCTCGTCGACATTTGCATGTTCCATTGACACACCTTCCTCGATCATTGCACAGGCGTGGACACATAGCATTTGTGACAGTCTTTGGTGGAGTCAGCCCTTTTATGAAGGACGTCATCTCCCAGGCTGAGGTGTTTTTCAAGACCATGTCTTCGCACGAGTCTTGTAACATTGCAGCAGCTCCCCAAACTATAGATGATATACCTGTATACTAAAAATATCAGTGTTATTGGATTAAAAAGACACTAAACCAGTTTACCCCTTTATTCTTTATTCTTAGTATAAAAATACAAACATTATGTAGTTTGCCGCGCAAATAGCTAGTCGTGGTGCGGCAAGACAAGTACATGAATAACACAAATTATCTAATGAAAACAAAAAACCTTAAACTAATAGAAAACCTTGCAGATTGCAACTAAAAATAAATAAAACACAGAAGTAAAATACTCCAAGTAAGCCAGATGTGGTCATGTTTCTGCTTGCCTCCGGTTTACGTTTACTTGTCTCCTTTTTACGTCCAGTCATTATCATGACAATAAAGAAGAGAGACAGACAACAATAGATATAGAAACACACTGCAAGCAGAAAATAACGCATTAAAAGGAAAGAAAAAAGAGAAGAGTAATCGATGAGCAGGTGAACAGACCCTCATGTCCCGGATGCAAATCCTGAGTAGTTCATCTATGTTCCGCTGGCCAATTACAGGCTTGCAAGCTCTTCCAAGTGGCGTATCAGTCAAGAGCCTTTTACAGTAGCTGATAACGGCTAAAACGGCTAAAAAGGTATCAGGTTTCCCATCGTCAAACAGGTTTTGCTGGTATGACGACTTGTCATCAAGCGGGTAAAACTCATCTGAGAAATTATATCGACGTTCAAGAACACGGCCGGCTTGCAGTGACTGAACTCGTTTGGTAATATCCCTTTCACGTGACATGGCTGGCCATACCACGTGCTGGTGTCTCCTACATTTTGATTCACAGGTCGCGCATTTCTTTTTCTTCTTAATATTGTCTTTTAAGCTGCACTGACAGAAGAGTTTTTCCGTCTGGTGGCGTCGCTCAGTCAACGGTTTGTAATGAAATAGACTGTTTCCGTCAGGAAATCTGTAAACAGATAAAGTACTTTGAAACGATCGATGAAATTATAAAATTTATATAAAGCCTAGGCAAGATGTAAGTCACTGACTAAACTAAGGATATTCCATTGGATTTCGATGGACATGTGATCGTAAGGAGAGTAGGGAGGGACACTAGTTAGAGCGCTCGCCTCCCCCTGGCTCGAGATTTTCCTGTAAAAGATAATGATTTAATAGCATAGAAGTCTTCCTATTTCTATCGCAAGGCGGTAGAGCATTTTCCCGATCAGACAATTAATAAAAAATCGAAAACATTGTCTTCCATTGTTATCAGGGTTAGGGGCATTGTTGTGTTGTATCATCTATTGTTTCGTTCTCCAATCACAGAACTTGTCGGGAAAGATGCGGGATGGCCCCAAATCTTCCGTACAAGGAAGTGTAAGCTATGAGGTAGGTTTAGTCGATCATCTCTCTTTCAGTAGTATAGTGACCTAATGCTTTCATTCTATATCAGTTTGAAACATTACAATGATAATAACAAGAAAAAACTTTAGAAGATTGCCATGGTAACGTTTCTTTGAAGGAAATTAATTACCACATTAAGAATGAACTCAAACTGACAAAAGCATTCAAAAGAAAAAGAAGAAATGACCTCCATTGGTGTGTTCCGTTCATTTCAGGTGGTAAACCTTCGTTTGTTGCCTCAAAAGAGTCGTTGACTTCTCCGAGGCCACACAAGCCGGTCACTTGATTTAAGTCTCTTCCAGACGATTGAACCTGTACATTCAGTCCCCACTCAAAGACATCTGTACGAACATAAACTCCTGACGGAAAATACACCTGGAAGTGTCAAAAGAATCACAAAGTTCTTAAAACAAAAGCTTCGTAACGATTTGCTTAATAATGCTTTTCACTGACCAGCTGAAATAGCGAAGGCTGCTCATAGAAACGGTTGCCACACAAAGGTTTGCCGTGGTTCGTCAAGCAAAGAACTGCTACACTAAAATCCTCTTTCTTTGAATATCTTTGTCAGAAGCCCTACCGTATATCGTTTTCCACTTATAGCTTCTGTAATTCGGATTCCCTTTGCCAAAGGAAGGTTAGACTTGATAGAGATCTGGACACTAGTCTCCCTGAATCTTCCGCTACACATGTCTATTACAATGACATCATCTCCATCTCTTGCTGCTACTCCGCATGCGCAATATCCTGGGTTTCTCGACTTACTACAAGCCCAAAAACGAGCGTGAACCTGCAACGAGAAGAAATCAAAATACAAGAGACAATATATATTTCGTTACAATATCAATACATTCCCTAGCTGACAAGTAGTCAAGACTAAAGGAAACAGATGTCTAAATAGACAAACAAATTTTCAGAGTATCAAGTATTCAACCAAATGTGTGAAGGCCACAAAGCAGGTTCGAACCTCGAGGAAAAAAATGGATAACATCATTGACTAGCTTATTTATTTGCTTATTTGCCAATTAAGTCTTCACTCTTAACAGAGTATAGCTTCAAATAAAATAAAGATTACGACAATGCTGTGTCTTCGAAAAGTCACGCGACCTCCTGAAAGGAACGATTGTACTGTTCAATTTAATTTTTTCAACGTTACGCGTTTAGCTCTAGTTTGTAACATGTTGCAGCATTCCACAAAGAGATACACCTTATTCCAAAATGGCCGCCATTTTAGTCTTCTTTTGTTTACTTGCAAATTAGGCCTTATTGCGTCGTTTAAGAGAAAATATTTTTTTGAATTTCGAGTTTAAGAACGAGGCTACAAGGCTAATTTGCAAGAAAACAAAAGAATACTAAAATGGCAGCCATTATGGAATAAGGTGTATAGCGATGAAGAAATTATTGAAAGATGTTTATTTTATTCATTCCTGTAATTAATTTCATTGCCTTCAAACCTCGAAAGGCCTAGTTGTACTTTTATACAACAGAAACGTTGACACTCCTGAGGGAATCCTGTAACATCTGAAAGAAGAGTGTGGAAAAAATGATCAGCTATCATGGTTTACGATCGAAAAACTGGAAGCCTTCTTTGCAATAGTTTACAAGAGGCCCTTTTACTGTGAAACTCAATAGCAGTAACTGACCTGCCGACCAGAGTTCTGATGTAAGACTCGGTAAAGAGATGACACCGTGGAGTGTTGATATGTTTAGAAAGCACCTACGGAAGCAGAAAACGAATAAGGCATCAATGACAAAACGACAGCTAAGCATGGAATGTTTTTTACTACATTTGTTAAGGAGCTCTGAGCGTCAAATGTGAAGTGGACAGAAGCCAATTCATCAAGGACAAGTGCAAGACACGTGCAGCTAAAGCTCAGAGGAGGAACTACTCAAGTCTCAGATTATTCATCCTGGAGCCCCAAAACAAAGACGGAAAAGGATTTTTCAAACCTTTTGATGCCATTGTGGACTGGACCCAAATAAAATGATTAAGTGCACTAGAACTCATGCTTTCATATTTTCAATCGTTTTTTTATAGCTAAGTGAGGGCGCCTAAGATAAACTGCTAAGCCTGTTTTTAACACAGTAAACCTTTCCCCTCAACGCAAAGTAGTAAGAAGGTTACTTACGAAAGCATCGGTCGGGTCATGTGACTTCCAGAGCGGTGACTGGCTCCATGCAGGCTCAGTAATAATACGTGTCCTGCGGTCTCCGTCATTAATAAAGTCTGACACAGCAACTATCCTCACAACCTTGCGCCCACAGTCACGACGAGAACATGATTGCGGTTTCATCGTCACTTCACAAGTGGATAGGGCTATGTCTGCAGCTGATAACATCCTGGGACTGTAAACTGAGTAAAAATTCCACGTGATCAAAAACAGCTGACCACACTCTGGTAACAGTGCTAGGGGGCAATTCTTTCACATAATACGGTTTCTTACAATGATTATTGTGTCACCATTCAAACGAAAGCTATTGAGCAGTACTTTCAAGTGGTACTGTTTATTACGCTGTAGAAGGTGGTTCTAACTTTTAAGTCTGTGGATGAAAGCCTAGTGCGTCTTTCCAGGAAAATATCAAACCTTTCCCTTGCCATCGCTCGGTCAATACGGCAATGTCTCGGTTTGAGATTTTCCCTTCAAGACCTCACTCTTGGTTAATAAGCAGTTTGTATTTCATACCTGATGGAACTAAGTGCATCGGTATCTGTATTGTGCAGTTGGGGCTGTTCGGTGGGCACACCAGGGGCACAGTAAGGATAAAGGTAATTTCCGTCATTTGATGATCTTCTGAAATAACAAGGGACGAGGGCTCTACCTATGAAAAGCGGACGAAGTTAGGTAACGCACAGTTAAAAACAGTTCATACAGTATAGGACCATCTGTAAAGAACAGAGAATATGGTAAACGCTAGGCAAAGAAACATCACATTACATTCTTCAAGGATCAACCGTTTCATCAAAGTTACTCCCTCTAGTAAAACGAGCGATTAGTTAACAATTTCAGTGACAGCTGACAAAATGTGTTACACTTAGAAAATTGTTACATTTAGGAAAATGTATTACACTTAGAAAAATGGGTCAGAGTTAACAAAATGGGTTACGGTTCGAAAAATGGATCACACGTAAAAAAGTTTGAAAAATGGGTCACAGAAAAATGTGTCACAGTTTGAAAAATGGGTCACAGTTAGAAACATGTGTCACAGTTAGAAAAATGTGTCACATTTTAAACAGTGTCACAGTTAGAAGAAAGTGTCACAGTTTGAAACATGGGTCACAGTTTGAAATATGGGTCACAGTTAGAAAAATGGGTCACAGTTAGCAAAATGTGTTACACTTAGAAAAATGTGTCACAGTTTGAAAAATGTGTCACCCTTAATAAATCAAATCGGTCACACTTAGCAAAATGGGTCACAGTTAGTAAAATGGGTCACAGTTAAAAAAAAATGGGTCACAGTTAGAGTTGTTCTCCGTTGGTCACATTTGTCCTCCGTGGACAAATATCCCAACATATTTTTACGCCAAATGGAGCCTATTATTGATATAGTCCATGAGCGCATGATGGTTGGCGGCGAAACGGAAGATCGCGCTTCAACTATCATGGACTATCATCAACTTTCGTCGACTATCATGAGCAGTTTAACCAGGGCTTTAGTCATATCTTGTAGAAGCGGGTCGGCTGCGTAAATAATTCCAAATGTTGCCAACGTTTTCACAAAAGTTAAACCTTCAAGAGGCATTTGAAAGAGCTAAAGAGAACGGACTTCGGTAGTACATTTTGCAAAAATTTCAAACTTCTAATCGATAGATTTTCTTCAGGCGCTTAAGATCTAGAAAAAAGAAAGAAAAACAGGGGTCACCAAACGTCCAAGATCGTTAAATCCAAGCAAAGCCATATCATTATTCATTTAATTACTTAGCAGCAGTCGATCTGCATGACGTGGAGTATGATTGACGCTGTCCTCAGCGCGACCGTCGTACTCAAGTAGTACCGCTAAAAATAACTTATTAGCTATATTTTTAAGGTATAAATGGCAATGAAACCAGATTTAGCCCACAGTTAGGTTTTAATGTCCTGAACATTTTAAAGCAGAATTAGTACTTCTGGCAGGTCACGTGATATGTCACGCGACGTTTGGCGGAAAATAGCCATTATTCGAGGAATTGGTAGCGGGTTTTAGTAATATCATCCCACAAAAACGCGTTTTAGATGCAGGTCAATTACTTCCGTTCTCTCAAGTTTGGAATGACTGTCCCTCATTTCACAGAAAATTTTTATAGGGTGAAAGGTCGTCTTTTTCAACAAAATGTGACCTCTGATCATTTATATCTTCTAAAAACGAAATCAGGGATGATCATTCAAAACGTGACAAGGTAGATAATTTCAATTTGCATCGAATCGAGAATTCTCATTTATTGATCAATAGACCGAAAATTCACCACCAATTCGCCGATTTACCAAAATTTAACAAAGCGATCGTCACGTGGCCAAGATAACATGTTATGACGGGACGTCGAGTTTTATAATCAGGGAAAAGTTCAGCTTGGTAAAACAAATACAACAAGAGATATAGCTATCCAACCATATATCTACTTTACATTCCTGACCCAGGCTGTAAATAGCTTGAGTAGTTTGTTAAACCCCCTAATGGCTGTGCATGTGCGTTATAATTCTTGGTACATTTCTTTGCCGTCTTCTGCATAACAACAACGTGACATTATCAAATTTTGTGCTGTCCAGAGAACCTCAGATTCAGTTTCGTGATAGCTTTGAAATTAAGAAACAAAGAAAAATCACTTTAGAGTATTGCGAGATTCCTAAGTAAAATATAAAATCATCTTTTAATCGACGCTGTCCTCAGCGTTGCGTCGCGGTTTCTTAACTCCCTATCGTTTAGCGACGTTACGTTACCGTTATCGTTTAGCGAGGTTACGTTACAGTTATCGTTTAGCGACGTTACGTTACCGTTATCGTTTAGCGACGTTACGTTACCGTTGCCTTTGCTGTCGTGATTTTCGTAACCTCTCCACTGTTAGGACGCTGACCGTATAAGCGGAACGGGGGACTGAAACGTTCAATTTCCATAGTCCCTTCTGTGTGTAAGAAGTATCACAAGAAACCGCTTATTAAACTGAATGCAATTCACCTTAATGCCAACGTAAAAATCTTCGCTTGAAAAACCAGGACTTGTTAGATCAGGACTCTCTGAGAAAAATGTCTTCACTTCACAAACAATCTGCGGACGAACAGAAATAAATACAGTGGGAAAATGGGTTACTAAATAAGAATCTGAATGGGAATGCCCGCTAGTTAACCCTCCTAACCCAAGTTCAAAATTGAGGGCGAAAAATAATAAACCAAAATCTAACACATGACACATGACACATGAGACATGACACATGACACAGAACATAGCACATAGCACAGCACATAACACACAACACAGAACACATAGCACATAACACATAACACGTTTGCTGCATGAAAATAACGCTCAGCAGGTCTCGGCCATTTGCTATAGCACCACCATTTACACTGTTCCGAGACTGAGTTCGAATCGCTTCAATTGTGCAGAATACGAAACGGTCCCAACTAACGTTTGGTTTAATAAGCGACATACCATTACCAGGTGATGGTTAATTATAAAGCCATGTACTTACTGTATCACCGAGGGTAAACTCCGCAGACTCAAAGTTAACAACTATCGCTGTCTCCTCAATCTTTTTGGTCAACAGTATTAGTTTCCCAGGCTTCCCTCCCAAGAAACGCACGATCTTATACCACGTGATTTTGTAACCAACTTTGGAAGGTCCTGGGTCGGTAACGTCATAAGAACAGCGTAGATGTATGGATTTACTTGCTAGGATGTTATCCGGGGGGACAACTGGCGTGATTTGTGGAGAGTCAGCCAGGGTGGGATAGAGGTCACGAACTGTGGGAGAAAATCAGAACTTAAAATAAGAGGTGGGATCATGGATTCTTTTCTGCTGTGGGGTTGCAACCAAAGATGGCCATGCCACCAAGCTTAGCTTTGGCCAAAAAATCAATTGATTAAACTGAATTGCTATTTAGGCCTAAACGATATGATCAAATCACAAAATTACACAGAATAAGGTTTGCTTTGTACCGTCAATTGTGGTGTTTATTGAATCTCCATTGTTCATACCTTTACACCTTGGTGCATATCCTATCTTGCCAGGTCCACAGGGAACCCTGCCAGCTAACAAACGTAAATAGGTAAAATCTTTCAGTTTAACAAAGGATTAGCTTATTGTAAGTCACTTGCATCTTAAAGGAGTATAAGTAATGGTATGTTCAGTTATTTTAGCCTTGCACAAAGTTGCCTTTATTTCCGTTGATGGTAACATGCATGAAAAGGGTAGTTCACAAAGGTTAGAAAAACTCCGAAGCGAGAAACAATGAACCATAAAAGAACAAAGACGATCAAGCATGCCTTGATATCTTTCTCCGCAGTTCAAATATATTCATTATATTCTTCATCATCTACGGGTATATTACGAAAACACAAAGTGACCAGCTCCCAGTTGGCTTCAAAGCTCGGTTGGTAGAGCTGTGCACCAGTATCTCAGAGGTCATGGGTTCGAATCCCATTCAGGCCTTATTTTTTTTCAGGCTTTAATTTCACAACTGCTCAAGTTATGAACATAATTGCGATGATCAATCAGGCATTCATATCTTTCTCCGCAGTTCAAATAGATGATCTTTCATATATTCATTGTAAGGATGATCAAGGATGGAAAGCGATATAAACTTGAAAAATTTAGGCTGAACTTTTCAAGATGAGTAAAGCGTGACAAAGCTCCTTTAACATGTTCAATTTGCAATGTTGCTTCCTGGTGACCGGAACTGAGTGCTAGCTTAAAAGACTGATTAAAGATTGATTAGCTAACAAATCGAGATAGCATATTGATGTCGGTTGCGTATGTAATGTAATAAGCGATTGACAAGATTAGCAGGTTTTAATTACAAACTTCCATTAAGAAAATGTGCCTTCGATTAGTACAAATCAGTTGTGATCTAAACTTCGTAAGTGGAACTTATTAAACTACAGAAGTAAACCCAATCTATAGTGTGACTTTTTCTGGATACTATCTCCAGCGGCCGGAGAGTTCAGGAAACTGGAATACTTTTCCCGGGGAGGGACTCCCGTATTAAAAGAACGGGGTGGGGTGGGGGGGGGGGGAGGTGCTCGTCGTGTACTTTTAGGGTTTTAAAAAGCGGTTTTGGTATCTCTTACGGTGTTCAGCCTTCAAAAGGTGCACAGCGGGAGCTTTCGCTGTTATTTTTAGAGTATTGAGCCAAAACAAAGTATGACAAGAGAAAATGTGATGTTTTATAATTGATAACTCTCAAACGTGAAAAAAAATTAAAAAAATAAAAATAAAATTAAATAAAATTAAAAAATAAGCCACGGACCAAAAAATAGCATCTTGGTATCTCTTAAGGGTTAACGTTCTTTTCAAAATTTCCGACGAGCAAAATCCCACTACAAAACAATTACAACAACGAATTTGATTAATTGGGTAATTTATTAGATGACGGATTGATTGATTGTTTGATTGATTGATTGAGTGGATAACCAATAAGGAGTCAACTGTTACCTTCTTTAGCGCAATAAGCCGTAGAACATTCTTCTGTCTTCTTCAAGTGATAAACCAAAAAGCCACCACAATGAGTCACGTGAACAGGAAACTGCCACAAACAACAAACTCTCTCCACTCCTTCCCATGCCACGCATGCGCTACCGTTCTTCTCCTCCCCAAACTCAGGATGTCCCTCGGGTTGCATCCAAATCTGAGCATGCGTTCCACATGAGCCAATCGAAGGACATTCTGTAGGAATTTCGGCAGGAATCCCATGGATTTCTAGCTTGTACCAGGCCTCCTCTAAATTATTGTCGCATAAGGGAAAGTCAAAGTCCACTTGACTAGACAGCGCACGCGCAGGAGTATCCAGGACCCGGTGACCAGATGGCTGGCATTGCGGTTTGTCTGAACCAAACGAAACAAATAATAAATGAAGGGAAGGTTGGTTGGATGAATGAGTAAAGGAATAAATATACCGTGCATATTTCAAAGTTCAGATCACCTTAGTGACCCTTAGTGCTTTGCACGTGGGTGAAGATGTGTGAGTCGTTCCCAAGGAGAAGCAAGTCTGAAAATCAGCTTGAACCCATCATATCCCTCGACGGGAGGAATGCGATATGAAATAGCTGGGCGTACTCATCGTACCTTATAGGAGTTGGAAAAGTGGTTTTGGTATCTCTCAGAGTGTTAGCAGTGGGAGCTTTAACGATACCTTTTAGGGTACTGGGTCGAAAACAAAAAATGGCAGGAGATGATGTGTAAGGTCATAAACCTGTTCCTCGTTAGCATTGTCTTTATTTTTGTTAGCTGCGAAAAAAATGGCTATTACCGTGTCGTTTCGCTAGGAGAGCTAAGTTTTGACTGCCCCTAGCACTGCGGGCGCTGCCGCTGTATGCGAGGTAGAGGGGTGAAAAACACGCCCACAAAAAGGGGGTGTTTTAAAATTTCCGACGATCACTCCCGTCCTTTTTATATGGGAAATCTCCCTGTAGACTAATGTACTGAGACAGAAGGCATATCCCTGCGTTTAAAAAATTCATCGTAAACATTATAAGTTAAATTCTTCACATTTAAGAAATAGGAAACATGTACCGTGAATCTATCGAGTCATAGAAACACGAGTGAAAGTTTGGGAGAACGAGAAATGATGCGGGAACACGAGCCGCAGGCCAGTGTTTCCATAGCTTTTTCGAGTTCTCCCAAACTTTCACTCGTGTTTCTATTTAACAATTAAATTATGAACTCGAGATTTCTATTGCGTGATTGTTGACGAGTCAGCTATCTTGCATAGAAATCGAGAGCGAAAAATCTTATTGTTTTAGTATAAATCTACTAGTCGTTCAAAACTTTATCTAAATCCTCTTCACGGGCACTTCGAAAACGCCAAGAAACGGCTTTTATTTTGCCGACAAGATCAGAGTACACTGCTGCGCTACTCACTATCTATCACATAGTATAGTTCACCACTAAATTTTCCTTTGTCGTCCTTGGTCAGAATTGATCACGTGGTACGATCTTGCGCGGGTACTATCTGTCATTAGTATAAATCTACTAGCGTTCTATCACGAATGCCGTTCTCTGATTGCCTACGCTACTCACTATCTATTATGTGATAGATAGTGAGTAGCGTAGCAGTGTACTCTTGTCGGCTGTTGTCGGCTCTTGACTCGGGCTGCGCCCTCGTCAACTATCACGCGTTCTAAATGATGTAACAGAGAATTAACTCTGGGCCGGGTTGTTCAAAGCCCGATTAAGCTAACCCAGGGTTAGCGAGAATTTGGATCTCAGTTTTGTAATTTTTTACTGAAGTGTTCTGTTTATATTATTTGCCCTTAAGTTTTGAACTGTAGTAATCTCAAACTATTCCAAACATTAGAGATGAAAATCATTTTTAAACACGAAAACACAATGCTTCAGTTAACGTTTAACCCTGGGTTAACGTTAAGCGGCTTTCGAACAACCCGGCCCTGAAGTGTAAATTTTAGTGCTAATTTAACTCATGAATAACCCATAAATTAGCACTAAAATTTAAACTTCAGAGTTAATTCTCTGTTACATCATTTGTGTTCATAGTGCTACGCGGCACAACATTCATATCACGCGTTATAGTTCACCACTAAATTTTCTCCGATTCTTATTGGTTTAAATTGATCACGTGACGCGATAGTGCTCATCCGCGGAGGGCCACTATTAGCCCATAGTGCCCGTCCGAGGAAAATACCCTGATAAATAGTAGTCGTCCGCCGGAAATACCCGGATGGATAGTGGTCGTCCGTGAAAATTTTGTTGTAACTGAAATGTATTAAGGGCTTTTGTCTGTTTTATTTTTCAAATTTTATATTTGGCTTTCACGGCTTTCGTATCGAAATCTTGAAAATAATTCAATTGAAGTCTAATTGATTTTTGAACTAGCGTGCGGAAGAAAATTTGGTGGTGAACAATTAAGACAACAGAGTGTTTTAAGAACATCAAATTTCCGCGGGGCAACTATCAGCCGATAGTTCCTCGACAGAAACACTCTATTGTTTAAATAGAAATCTCGAGCTCATAATCTTATTTTTAAATAGAATGCGACTATCAGACGATAGTGCCCGCTCAGCGGAAGTGGTTCATCAAAGGCAGCTTTGTCCTACAGTTTTCTTAGATAAGATGAAAAGAACTTATCGCCCCATGTCGATTTTAGTTAGAAGAGAGCAAGGAAAGTATTTTTTTAAGGCTCAAAACTGCAGTAAACTACGGTAAAGTAAAACGTCAAGCGGGCGCAGAGGTTTCAAGATTCGAGGTTTCCTCTTTAGGTTTCTTCTTTAGAAGTCAACAGTTGACATATAAAATTGTTTATACATGTATAGATGTAATATCATCTGAAAAGGATACAACGGAAATACGAAACACTTCCGTAGCGGTTGGAAATTTTGATAAATAAATTCTTATCGTTTTCCGTTTTGAGGCATGCAGCTACGGGAAATTTAGTGGTGAACAATAAAGACAATATCATGTTTATGTCTCAAAACTATCGATCTGATAGTTGCCCCTTGAAAATTTGATGTTCTCAGAACATCAAACACTAGCATATTTGTCCTCGAAGCTTCGCTTCTTGGGCAAATATTTGTTTTAAGAACATCGCATTTCCGCTGGGCAACTCTCAGCCGATAGTTCCTGGGCAGAAACACTCTATTGTTTAAATAGAAACGCGGAGTACATGTTTTCTATTTCTTTTACAAACCACCGCGACGAGAAAAAGGAAAACAACTTATTAACTTTGATTATCAAAATATAAATTCCCTTTCTTCGCGTGATCATTACGTCAACAGCTTGTGCTAGTTCTGTGTCTCGATCGAGTTATACAAACACGATTTTTAACCAATCAGTGCGCGCATCTCTTAGAACTGTTTTCTAAAATGATTTACAGGAAGTAGATACGTTTCAACATCAATCTCAGCGAGTATGTAAGGTCTGAAGAAAGTGTAAACTGGAGCGAGACATAGAAATCTACATTTTCTCTCACCGCGAAGCTCCCGTATAGTTGATGTTTTCTAGATTACTCTGACTCTAGCGGAATAAAGGGTAAAGTTTGGATTTTATCAATGGAGGGCGAGTAACACTCGCATATCAATGACAGGAGTCTTAATAGATAAAAATGGAGTGTTGATTGTTAAAAATAATAATAGACGCAATTCATTGTGTGCCGCATGAAAGAAATGAGAGCACATCTTTGACCCATTTGCTATTTACATTTGCAAGATAAATTCGAGTTTCTTGCTTCGATACAAGCGAAGAAATGTGAGATATGAGATAACAATTTTATAAACAGTCTCGCAGAAACAAGAAACAGTGTCGCACCTACTGCTGACATCAAAAGAACTTTAAAAAATAACTTTACTTTTTAAGTAACGCTTTTTCCTTTTTTTATCTCTCAGCTTCCATGTGTGCGCAGTGAACAATCCACTTGGGTGTGTTGATAATTTTTATATTTAATAAAAAAACAGGCGAATGTGTGTTTACACAGCTTGTTGCAAGCAGGCCCTCCCCTTTCTCTGGAACGGTAACAGGGAGCGATCGAAAGGCATAAAATATGATGTGAGCAGGCAAGGCGACGCGCGCATAGCAAATCAGTTTAGTTAGTGAGTGACTGTACTCAGCACTCTGATTCAAGAAACCTATGCGGAAAACGAGATCGAGAAAGCGTGTGCCGGGAAGAATTTCATCCAATTAAAAGCGCGCGTTGTATAACTGGAGCTGACCCAAGTCCAATTTCTGACAAATCTAACAAAAGAAGTTTAGCTAGTAAAAATTGGGGCGCGGCACCAAAAATGACTTTTTTACGCGCTACTTCACCAAAACAAACTAAACGCCGGATACAATTATGCAAATATACCGAGATTTTGGCATATTCTCGGGAAACCTAGGAAATGGCCCGGTGATATGTGAGAAAAAAGAATAAGTATGCTTGTTTTCTCACCTCCGACTGTGAACAGCTTTTGTATCCATTCCAGCACACCAGTCGTAATACGTGCAAACAAAGCGGTATCGTTATCAGGGGAACAAGTTTCTCCATAAGTGTAAACACCGACTACAACCCAAGAATGGTTTCGTTTGATAACAACTGGGCTTCCTTGATCAATGGAGCACATTCCTGCAGTTCCGGCCACAACACACCAAGATTCTTCTAACAGCTTACGTTTTCCAACATCTGGAAAACTCTGAGGACAGTCGCGGCAAGGCATTAGTAAAACATCGTTTTCGGCAAGAGTTTTAAATGGCGACTTACGCCCCGAGAAATGACCCCAGCCCGTAATCTTTGCCGCAGAACGATTTTTAAGACTCATCAGCCTGCTTATAAGTCGCGAACTTGGGAGTTTCACACGCGATAAGCGCTGACTATTTGACAAAATAACGCTGCGCGCAAGATACAGCAAGCCGAAGTTGGCGTTCGATGTAGCTGGGTATTCAGGATATACAAGCGATCTCAGCACTGGTACTTCATCCTCTCCGGGTGAATCCAACTCTACATGATGATTTCCAATTCTAATGAGCGCAGTCCTTTGGTCACTGTCCATATCTTTTACAAGCTGAACACACCTTGCTGATGATAGAATCCATCGGTCGTGTATAAAAACTCCGCTACATTTTACAGAACTCATGAACACATGCCAGGGGAACTCTCCTCGACGAACGTGGCTCGAAGACCTCGTGAGTTTCGACGGGTGATGTTCCTCCTTGAAGGCAGTGACAACGATTGAGAAGACACAAAGAACAAAGACGATTTTGAAGGAGTCCATTGTGCACTTCACTACATATTCTTCCTTTAGTGGTATGCTAATGGTTTTGTTTATAACACGGGAGATAAATATTTGTGGGTCATCTTGAGTCGTCAGGCTAATCGTCTCTCATTACTGGGATAACAGCTAATTTCAAAAGCACATACTTTGTTGACAGACCCGGCAAATGATCACTTTCCGGGACTGCAGATCAGGTAACGTTACAAGAGGACCTACAAAGCCCTACAAAGCGGACTATACTGCATTTGCTTGCTATAAAGGTGGATCGAGGTAAGGATATTATAGAAGAATGATAACCTTTCAATTAAAGAAAGTTCTTCTGTAAGAAATTTTTGTTTTCTTAAAGAAATACAAACTTGCTTTATAATGTATTTATCGCTGTACCAAAGTACTCACGTGATTCTGTACGTCACGCAAGCTGGTCAAAAATTTAAAGTTTGGCAGAGATCCCAGACAGGGATGGTCGGGGATGGAGAATGTTCGTTTAGCCAATTATTTTCTAATCTTTTTGTCTAATATCAGGTTGTGTTAAATGTTTTTATTGATTTTTTTCCGCCCATTTTTTTTACGTGGTGCGCTTGTGCACGATCATTCTCGTCCCCAGAGCCCACGATCCTTCTGACCTGTGGCAGGGATCGAGAACTCTGGTTTGGCCCAACACCGGAAGTCCGCGATTCCGCGATTCACAGACTTGCCGTCAAATCTTGCAAATCTGATTGGTTGAGAATGCGAACTGAATACTCTGGGCATACTTAGAAAATCGGGTCAAACCAGACAGCATGATCTCCTCTTTGAATTAACCATTATCGTTAATTCTCAAGTTCCTTTGAATTTAGATTATAGTTAATTTAGAACACTTACAGTATGAAAGGAATTCTGGGAAGTAAGCATTTTTGTTAAAAAAGGACAATCATCAGTGAACGGACAGGACTCGAACCTACGAATCTTGGCTTTCTGATCCTCTCCTCTAACCACTAGACCACCACGTTGCTGGTTGGACAAACGTCGATTTTGAAACAATATAATTCATACACTTATTCTACACCCTGTAGTAAGCATATATAATTACTCGCTAAAAAATAATTTCAAAAAGTGAATGGAAAAGGTCGAGCAACAAACCATAACAAAAAGCTAACCATTTAATATCTGCGCTTAGGCCTAATCATTGTACATCAGTGATATTCTATGCAAAACTGTATTAAATATTTAGTTAAATTTCTTCCCGTCGCCTTGTTCTTCCGTGGCCTGGTGGTAAGTAGCCGATCCTGCAAGCGCAGGGTAATTCCTGGTTCAAATCCAGTCCAAAAACCACGATTTTCTTTTTCAATTTGCTCTATTCTAAAAAAGGGCCTGGGAAACAGTGTTCTAAATTAACTATAATCGTAAATTCAAAGGAACTTGAGAATTAAAGATAATAGTTAATTTAAAGAGTAGATCATGTTGAACCAGAGCTCTCGATCCCTGCCACAGGTCAGAAGGATCGTGGGCTCTGGGGACGAGAATGGTGCACGGAGGCGCCACGCACCTCTTGTAAGGTTTAACTGGATTGGCCGAGAAAACAAAAGAATAAACAATAGAAACAATGGCCCTGGTCCTGAAAACAATGAACAAGCCTTACTCGGCGGAATTAAGTGTCAGCTTGTGTCGTCCATCACAGCTTCACTCCGTTTTGATGGTGCCCTCAATGTTGACTTGACTGAGTTTCGGGTATTTATCAGCCTCGATTAAATTTGTGAAAATTAACCTATTCCTCTAGTTGTTTTAAAATTCTGGAGGGCGTAAAAATTCAGGCCTAATTAATGTGCCCATAACGTCATAATTTCCTTTTCCTATTTGATCCTATATTTCATGCAATGAACTTCGGCGAAAAAATATTCGATTTGGATAAAAAGCGATTTTTAATGAATTAAAACTCAAAATTCTATTTTCTTGCGGTATACCCGTGCCGTTAATCACATGATCGACATGCTCAAAGTTGTGACGTGGATTCAGAAACGTGTGACTGTAGCTTGACTTATCTCGCTCGTTTTACCTCTGTAAATTTAGCTTCGTGGTCAATGCAAAATGCTCCTCTCCAGCATTTTGTATGAACTGCTAAGTTAAATTTAAAAAGGTAATGCAAGCGAGATGAGTCAAGCCAGAAGTCACGTGTTCCTTAATCTACGTCACAACTCTTTCCAAACCAAGGGAAGACTGGTGCCAATGGTGGACCAAAATGGCGGCAAATATGAACTTTTGTAAAATTTTAAATTTTAGCCAAATTGATTTTTTTTGACAGAAGTTCATTGGATGACATATAGAATCAGATGAGAAAATTAATTTTTTTTTTTACGATATGGGCACTGTAACGTTTTGATATTTCACTTTTTTAGACCAACTTGGTGCCATACCCACGTATTCACTTCCCTCTGGTCACCTACGCTCCTGTTATCTCTGCTGAGAAAGCTTATCACGAGCAGTTGAGTGTTGCTGAAATCACCAATGCTTGCTCTGAGCCAGCCAATCGGTTTTTTAAATGTGACGCGCGTTACGGCAAATATATGGCTTGCTGGTACCCAAGGATGTGAATGCAGCTATTGCAACAATCAAGACTAAGAGAACTATTCAGTTTGTGGACTGGTGCCCAACTGGCTTCAAGGTCTGTAGATCCAACCCATCCTCACCTCTGAAATTACCTATTATCGATAAT
>CM042759.1:17948135-17949547 GCA_022496165.2 Catalaphyllia jardinei | reverse complement strand
ATTATCGATAATCGCTAATTTCAGAGTCGAGGATATGTTGGTAGATCAAAATTTGAAATATTTACATGACATGAGCAAGAAATCCTGCCCATTTGGAAGGCCTTTCAAAATACAGAAGAATGACGTTTTTAGTTTTGAACTATCTTTTTGCTTCTTTAAAGGTATTGACGTTTTTATATTACGCAATTAGATCATTGATGCCATACTATTGCAACTGAAAAGCGTTATAAACTGAATAAACGATATCTCTGGAAATATTAAAGCAGTGTTCTTAAAACTTGGCATCATAAATGTCCATCACAAAAGAAACAAAATGAAACCCTTACTGCTGTTTCCATGACAACAGTTTTTCCTCTGGTGCTGTCTTAATATAAACTGAAATGCCCGGTTTTTGTCCTAAACCAAGAACCATCTACCCCACAAATCTATTGATAGGAGTTACGACAACATGGGAACTGCCTGTTCCAAGTTTTGTCTCACTTTAGAGGTTTCAAATAGGGATACTTGTTTCTTGGACAAAAACAGACTGCAGCCGAAAGAGTTACTATGGCAATAACACTAAGGGTGAAATTTGGTTCTTTTTAGATGGCTCTTTATGGTGCCAAGTTTCAAGAACACTGCTCTAATATTTTCAGAGATTTTCGTTTACCACTTTTCAGTTGCAGTAGTATCACATCATTAATTATCCAATTTGCATAATAGAAAAACGTCAATATCTCTAAAACGAAAAAGATAGTTCAAAAAAGAAAAACGCCATTCTTTATTTTAAAAGGCCTTTCAAATAGGCAGAGATTATTTTTCATGCCATATACACTTTAACACATTCATTTCCCTTAACCCGTGACTCTCCTTTTCTTCCATTCTGTGCTTTCATCGTTTAACTGCCGAGTACTCTTAATTTAGGTTGGCATCAACTACCAACCTCCCACAGTTGTTCCTGGTGGTGACCTGGCCAAGCTTCAGCGCGCTGTGTGTATGTTGAGTAACACCGCAGCCATTGCTGAGGCCTGGGCTCGTCTGGAGCACAAGTTTGATCTGATGTATGCTAAGCGTGCTTTTGTTCACTGGTATGTGGGTAAGGGTATGGAGGAAGGAGAGTTCTCCGAAGCTCATGAAGTTCTCGCAGCATTGGAGAATGATTACGGGGAAGTTGGCGCGGACCCTGATTCTTCGGGATACGTCGGAGGAGATTATTTTGAGGAATATTAGTCACGTGATGCCAGCGTTGATGACAAAGCTATTGTGTTTGCAATAAAAGATTTTGTTGTTTAATTTTCTTTTCTTTATTTTTATCTTTGGTGTCCATCTTAGATTTAGATTTATGCGACCGTCAAATTCCCATTAAACCCCAGCTCGAGAGTTCTGTTGTTGCAAAGTGATTCCAAGAGATTTTGAAGAGGAAATTCTTGACA
>CM042759.1:17933135-17943135 GCA_022496165.2 Catalaphyllia jardinei | reverse complement strand
AGTGACTTTTCTCTTGGCATTGGCGGTTTCTTTACTGATGGCACCACTTTTGTAATCTCTTCTGAGGTACACGCACGTCAACAGGAACAGGATCACCATGATAACCAGGGGAACTAGGAAAGCCATTACAAAGTAGAGTGTGGTTGACAGCTGTCCGCTCCAGTTCCTGTAGAAATCACACAGCTTGGGAACGCTGCAGTTTGTGAGCTCGTCTGTCAAATTTCTGGCAGCTTCTGGAATCTCCGTGTAGAGGACACTCTGTGCGCTGTACATGAGAGGTCCCGAACAGACTGCAGCATAGAACCACACACCAACCACGACAAGAAATGGAGTACGGGGTGACATGACACCTTTCAGGGGCGACGCCGCGTCACGGTACACGTCAACTGAAATAACGACAAGCGAGACAAAAAACGCAGCGCCACAAGCCGAAGAGAAGAAATGAAGGAGTTTACAAGGAATACCTGATTTATCTGTGTTGTAAACTGTGCTCAGATATATTACCGGTCCCACCGTCAATAGCCGAAATATCAAATCTGCCACGGACAAGTGAAACACGAAGAAGTTTGACAAGTTCTTTAACACGCACTTGTTAAGCAGCATAACTGCACAGACTGTAGCGTTGATAAAAATTCCAAGGACAATAAGGCAGAAAGCTGTTACCTCAGACATTTTGGCAATTTGCTTGGCTGTTTCACATGTCATCAACAGCATGTCACCTTCTCCAGAGTTCGACATTTTTCACAAAGAACTGGAGTGTTTTTCTATTATCGGCTTCTCGCTCTCGTAGAGTTCTTTCAGTTTCTTGAAAA
Organism: Catalaphyllia jardinei; assembly: GCA_022496165.2. Classification (NCBI taxonomy): domain Eukaryota; kingdom Metazoa; phylum Cnidaria; class Anthozoa; order Scleractinia; family Caryophylliidae; genus Catalaphyllia; species Catalaphyllia jardinei. The sequence continues at coordinate 17,942,323 of CM042759.1, read as the reverse complement.
AAAAAACACCAACAACAAAAAAAGTACATCAGTACAAACAAAAACGACGTTAATGTTTCAGTTTGAAGTAGTTTTTTGTTTTTATCCCGTGGATGAGAAGTTGTCACGTAATTTGAACAGAAAGTTTCCTTCCACACGTCCTTTCATGTAAACGAAATGAGTTTAGGGTCTTGCGTGACAAAACGTCTCCAAAGTGACATTTGTCATGCAACATTTGCTTAGCGCGCAACAGTTGCTTGTCACGCAATACTTAAGACTTTCTGTTGACAAAACGAATCGAGATCAGTAAAAATTATACATTAAAATCAAAGGTCTTATAGACTGAAAAGCCTTTCATTCTTTATTGTTGTAATGATAAGTTTTGCTGACAAATTTAGCGAAACCCCTGCTGAACAATTGCGCAATTGTATAGTGTAATTGTACGTAACGCAACAAGAATTAGTCAGAATTGATCGAACTAAAGTTGCTGTGTGTATACGCCATAAAAATACTCAAAGTTTTGACCGAATGGCAGTTATTTCTGGGTCAATGCCTTAGCCACCGTTGTGTGCTTATAGTAATTGGTGTGGGATAATGGATTTTCAGTTACTTTCGATTGAGTAATTCTACATGATTACGAAAAAATTTCAAATCTGAACTTGGAATCTACTTCTATTGTGGGTTTTAGGTTGTTACCAGCATCTCTCACGGCTGATCATGGAACGCTCTCAAAAGCTACACATCTCGATATAAACTAACCGTGTTTCTGAAGTTCACAATCCTGAGATGATCAGGTGGCCAGCAAAACTGAAGAACACAACCTTCCGCTTGAAGGCGCAACTCAGTAGACACGTGACCTCACATAGCACAGTATCGGTTTGATAGTGTTATTTATATAACGTGACTGGGTGGCTGATCGTGACTGAAAGAAGATGAAACAAGCTGTAAAGTGCTGTGATCTCTTTAGTCCTCTTATTACCACATCTTGAAATATATATCTGGATTGCCAGTAATCAAACGCTTGTAGAACTTTCACTTAAATACTGCGATGGGATTCGGGAAGGGAAGGTGATCTGACAGAAAGGAGGCCAGGGTGAGATGGGGAGAAGTCACAGAAGCGACCGGCGTAACGACTTATTAAGAGCAATAATTTTCTTTTTCTTTTCCTGAAAGAAATTGAAAAAATATCCTTGGAACGGAAACTGAAAGCTTTGAAAGTCCAGCCTTGTTGAGAGTCTTGTTTGATCACGAAAAATATTTCACCAATGGATCAAAGAAATGGGTATTATAACTACTCACTTTTCACAAACAATTCTACCAACAAGCGTTACATCTCCTTCTATTCCATTTTATTGTCATGTATTTGTAAGTAAGAGCGTTTGTAAATGGCCCACCTTGCACCAGCTATGCGCTGGCCAGTTACAAAAAAATAAAGATTTTTGTTGTTTTTCTCTTTGGGGGGAAGGGGTAGAACCGCCTGTTAGCATAAATAATTGCGGAAAATTCTACCATTTTTCTTTGAAACAGAAAATAGTTTAAAGGGACAAATTAACTTTGACCCTTAGTTTCAACCAAGAAAATGTCCTGATGTAAGTTTTTTGAGCCAAACCTTTCTTGCTTTTTGTCAACAAGTATAAACTTTTTTCTGGTTGTTGCAGTTCACCATCGATATCATGATGTTTCGTGACACTGAGAACAAACATTAAAAGATGAGTCATCCAGGCAGCCCTGCTAATAAAAGATGTCCAGGGATGTTAGCCGTTATCACAAAAAACAATTATTTGTTATTCTGAGATTCTACTGTTGCTTTTTTTGGTTTCCAAACATTTTTTTTTTTGCTTCTTCAGTTTTGGATTTTGTAATGATACTATGATACCGTTCAATGTCAAGCCAAGGTCGGTCGCTCACGGGAGGTGGACGTTTACTAGAATTTAGACCATATTGGAACAAAATTTTGGCATATCGTAACTGCAGAGACTTAACACATATTTTAATTTGTTTTATTCACGTGGAAAGTCAATTTTGGAGAAAAAAACCGGTACTTCCCATGGAGAAATTTCCCTCTCGTACTACCCAGGAGTGCTATGTTAAAAAAACCTTATTATCATATTTTTGCTTAAAAAAAGTGGTCGCTTGGTGGCGGATATAGGTAAAACTGAGGCCCGGGGGCCCCGGCCCCCTTATTTTGGCTAAAAAAGAAGAAACGACAGAAGGGAAAAAGGCCAGCAGGACAAGTAAATCAAGACCGGCACCCCCCTCCCCCATTAGCTCAAGGCCTGTATCCGCCACTGTCGATTGCGAGAGGTTAAAAACAAAAGAAGATTTTAAACCTTTCACTCTAAAAGTAGTCGCGGTCGCTTACCAGAGTTGGTCGCTTACTACAAGAATTTCCAAACGTAATGTACTTGGGCCAAGTCTAAACGTCCGCATATAAAGGGCTAACCCATATACGACCGCTCTCATGCGACCGGCATCGCAGAGGTCGTGGGTTCGGATCTCGCTCAGAGCCTGAAATTTTTTTCAGGTCTCTGTTCAAGTAGTGTTACGGCCGCACTTGCATTAATGACCGTTATCACTCAATTGCTACTATGGAACAAATTACTTTTACGGTAATGATTTGACTTGGAAACTTCTGGTACTGGAAAACTGGTCGTTAATTAAGGAGAAGTGGTCGCCTTCTTGAAAAAGTCGACTAGCAATCGGAAGTCTGATTGTGCTGTGAATTAATTTCGCCGGAATTCGCCCTTGCAAATTAACTGTAGATAGTACACGAGTGCCCTCGCAATTATGTAAATGTTGTTTGTCCACAAGCAGAAAAAATTTCGTATTCACATTTTTTGAAGAATTTGGTTTGTAAAATTGATGAAGAATAAACTGTCTCAAGTTTTTGCATGGTTGGAGCTGTTCGTACTTCTTGAGTTATTGGTGCCGGGACCAGGAATTCGCTAGGACTCGAAGCTGCAGAAAATTGGGGGAAGATTTGCAATACGCTTTCCCACGTTGAAACGGATGTGTTTTCAGACGAAGAATTTAATCAACCGATGGAAAGCAGGTTTATGAAATAAAGTGTATTTAAACTCTATTTTGAAAAGTAGTTTCCTAAACAAAGGCAATAGAATTACTGTAGTATATAGACTTAGGCCCCGTCCACACTAATCCGTTTTCAAACCAAAAACGGAACTGTTTTGCTCCGGATACGGCTGTCGTCCACACTACAACGCCGAAAACGATCACCGAAAACGCTGGTCGGTTCATGGACTACCATACGGACTGGTCCATGAACTACTTTACGGACCGGTTCATGGACTACCCCACGGGCCGGTCCATGGCCAGTACCCTAAAAACAGTTCCATGGACTACCCCTATGAACTGGTCCATCGACTACCCCTATGGACCGGTCCATGGACTTCCCTACGGGCCGGTCCATGGACTTCCCTACGCGCCGGTCCATGAACTACCCTAAGGACCGGTCCATGAACTACCCTACGGACCGGTCCATGGGCTTCTCTATGGACCGGTCCATGAACTACCCTACGGACCGATCCATGGACAACTCTACGGACCGGTCCACGGACTACTCTACGGACCGGCCCATGGACTACCCTACGGATTCCACCATACGGACCTGGGGTCAGTGTATTTGGGTTACCCGAATAATATGCTTATTTGTGATTTGACTTATTGACCAAATTTATGAACTAGTGACTTGTGATTAATGAGTAACAGTCCTACATTTGAAAGTTGAGATCAGTTTTTACGTCCAAGCATTGCTGATTTAATACATTACAACAAAGCAACATTCCTGTCATGAAACAGAGAACTTTAGACACCTCTCGGACGGTGAGCATACCTGCAGCGCCACCAGATACTCCAGATAAAAACCTCTAGGCTGGAAACAGCCTCCCGGGCGCGCCTCTCTCGTCCCGTCCCGTCCCGATCGCTTTGCTCTCCGAATGCTTCAGTTTCGCACTCTTTCGCTCGCTATGCCTGCCGAATTTTTTTTCATCCTCGCCAGGAGCCTGTTTGCAAGCTAGATAAACCTCATACAAATCCTCAGAGACGATTTCTGAGGATTTACGAGGGGCAACAGGAGGTACGCGCGTTTCTGTCCGTCAGGCATGACGACACAATATCTATTAAGTAAGTGCAGTATGATCCTCGCAGTAAATTTTCCAATTTAAGCAATTGGAAAGAAGAAGCCTGAAAAAATCAGGGCTTCAACGGGATTCGAACCCATGACCTCCGCGATACCGGTGCGATACTCTACCAACTGAGCTATGAAGCCACACATTGGGAGCAAGGTCAATTTATTAATATATATTAATATCTTCCGTAAGGAGTGAAATGATGTCAAGTGTATATGAAATAATTCATATTTTAAACTGCGGTTGTAGATGTAAGTGAAGTATGATCCTCGCAGTAAATTTTCCAATTTAAGCAATTGGAAAGAAGAAGCCTGAAAAAACCAGGGCTTCAACGGGATTCCTTTACTGCGAGGATCATACTTCACTTACATCTACAACCGCAGTTCAAATATGAATTATTTCATATACACTTGACATCATTTCACTCCTTACGGGAGATATTAACTTAATAAATTGACCTTGCTCCCAATGTGTGGCTTCATAGCTCAGTTGGTAGAGCATCGCACCGGTATCGCGGAGGTCATGGGTTCGAATCCCGTTGAAGCCCTGATTTTTTCAGGCTTCTTCTTTCCAATTGCTTAAATTGGAAAATTTACTGCGAGGATCATATTTCACTTACATCTACAACCGCAGTTCAAATATGAATTATTTCATATACACTCTACATCACAATATCTATTGTCAGTGCATTATCAGCATTTGCCACATCAATATACCTCGGGTTTCAATTTCACTCTGGCTTCCACACTTCCTGAGAAGGATATACATAGGAGACTTATTTAAGCGCCGGTGGGCAACAAGCAAAGAACGAGGGTCTTTCTCTTCATTTTGGACGACTTTTGGCAAAATTGAGGTTTGAACTATCGAACAAGCATACGCAGTATTCAGCCACGCAGAAATGTCAAAAGCATTACCTAACTATATCTATACCACGCTCTCCTCGGCGACGCCATCGTGGTTTCTTAAACTCTTTAATGTGCTGAATTGAATTATTGTTTGTTCATAACCACTCGTAGCTACGTCTTGACGGACAGTTCTCAGCTAGAAAGCAAAACAAACCCACATGGTAAATACTTTTTGCATTTTTCGTCGAATCACTTCCAAGTTGTCGCTATGAATCTTCTGAGCAAACAATATAAGTCTGTGTGAGTGTACAGCAGAAACATCTTGAGATCCCAATGCTTTGAAGACCAGGTCGACTCAAAACAACGTAGATGAGAATGATTTTAGGAAGAACTGAGGCGCGCAGATAAGTGGCAGTTAGGGGCGACTGCACGTCAGAGCTGTAGCAGCAAAGTGAAGTGGGTAGAAAGAGGATTTTAAAGCCTCATGTGCTTTATGGTACAGCTTGAGATATACGAATCTCGCACTCTAAGGTAATTTACTTTGTTTATCACTGTTAAAACTATCGCAAAAATAATTCTGGAACACAGGGCTAAATTTGAAATAAAAATTAGCTGTCGGGGTTGACGTTCTACAGACAAAGCAAAATTTGTTTATTTCACGTTGTTGAATTATAACGCACTTGCACAACCGTTGTACTGCTCAAAACTGAATTTAGAACGTGATGGTATATTAAAATCTTTCTATTTAATACAAAATGGATGTTTCTACTACACTGTTTTCTACTCAGTACCTTTCTTGATTTTTCTCTGGAAATTGTTGTAGTTGGTCGGGTTTCGTTCAGCTTAGATTGAACAATCTCTTGACGCGATAGACTCAAACTCACCGCAAAAGTTTGGCACAGAATTAAAGATCAATAGTTAAGTTCCGATAATATAATAATGGTTACTTTCTAAAAGCCTCTTCCGATACTGAGCTACTCAAGTCAGGACGTGGGTACTTTTGGGTCTACTTCATTCGAACAGGCTTTAGATGGGCTGATTCATCTCAAATCGTGCTGAGCGTAAACATCTCTTAAAAGTTTAGTTTTGGAAAAAGGCGGTAATTAGGTTTAGACCCTGAAAACTATGGAAGACAGTGAAAACAATTATTATAGAACAGATCAATCGATTTGTTTCCTCGTGTTGTCTATTTTACACACGCTTCTTAGGCTCGCTAAGCCTAAAGGCTCCAGTTTATTTGAACTTAATCAGTTTACAAAAGAAGAAAATTCAACATAGACCGAATCGAAAACTCGAATTTAATCATTCGCGCGAAACGTCATTTTGGGACAAATATTTTATCTGTTTAATTAAAATTTGTCAAGAACACTTGTTTCAACGTGTTTCACGGCTCAAATTTAAGGCAAAAGCGTGCTGAATTCTACGTTATAACTATTCGCACGTTATGCTTTTGTTACATTTTCTTTCATATTGCTCCTCGTGCAGTTTAGAAAGTCGGTTACTTTCGCTGGGTTGATTCTCTCGGATTTCAATACGGTAGCATTATAAATATCTCCGCCTTTATTTTCTAAGGCTCGCTTCGATAAAAACTAACTTTTGGATATTCATTTTAGAACCCTTATACCTATGAGATTGTTAAGACAACAAGTTTAGATACGTAACAAGATAGCAACCGATTTCAGTAACGGTCATTTTGAGGTTAGTTGGTTTGCGGTTTTTTATATGAAGGAATCTCAAATTTACTGAGATTCGAACGAACGAATAATCAAAGGTTTTGTAGATCAAGAAGGTGCTACTTTGGCTAAATATAATACATTTAATTTATTAAAAGTACGCTTCAGTATCAATACAGGAAGTGTTTTCTAGATCTTCACGACAAATGTCACAGTTTTACTAAAAAATTGCCCTTCTGAGGGTACCGGTTTTTACTGTGCCCAGTTATGTTGAAGGCAAAAGAAGCAGGGTCTTAAGATGTTTGGCCATGATGAGTAATACAGAATTGTGTCGGTGGAAGATTATCATTAAGAAAGAAAGTGATCACAGAGCAGTCTTTCTTTAGTGCAATCTCAAAACCGATGTAGGCCTCAGTGGCGAGAATAGACTTTACGTCGTCACTTCTCATTTCACAAATTTGCAGTAATCAGGTGGAGCGAATTTCAAATTTTAGAATATGACAGAAGGAAAAGAAAAGACAATACTATAGTAACATCTACCTCCTTTCCAGTACTGTACTGAAATAGATTCAAATACTCGGAAAAAGATAGTTGGAAAATACAACAGCGCTAAGAACCATATTGAATCATCACAGCCCAGAATTCACGAAATCTCTTGAAAACATCGCCAGCTTGAAAAGAAGCTATTTACAAGCCTAAAACTGAAGAATAAAAATCTCATCGTCTTGCAAGGGGCTTTCAATACACGTGCTATTAACTAGTGGCTGAATCACCTGGTAATGTCTCTTCGTGACCTCGTCACTTCCATATTGGTTCTTCAGCCGGTAATCCTTTCCAATATGGCGACAGGCTGAAGCACATAAAGTGATCACGAACGGGCAACGGCTCCTGTCTCAGAACCCAGGTCTTTATATTTGCAAATATTTATTAACGTAATCAGTCGAGAAATGTAATTGGTAAGTGGCCATTGTAAATGATTGACTATGTAAAGTATTTGCAAGAGAAAATGGCAGTTTTAAGTCTAGTTATTTTCAACATTCTCTGACACGTTCCCAAAGATTTAAATAGATAACAGGCATGATTTTTTCAGCTGCGAGGAGGTTTACCATCATATGTTGTAGGAAACGGGAAATAAATTTACACATCTTTCATTAATTTTTGCACAGGAATATTAACACCAAATGCAAAACACTTTTACAATATACTAGCAAGTGTGATTTAGAAGATAAGCACGACAAGTTAATGATTCAACTCACATTTAAGTGAAAAGGAGGCTTTTAATTCTCCTTTCTAAATCAAGGGCTCGGTTCAAAATTATGGAACACGCTTGTAGCCACGAGAGTTACTTTTTTCCATTTGGTCGTTTTTTTGGTTTGTTAATTAGTTCATTTTTTGCATACTTGTTCAATACAGATTAGTTTTTTTGCATCGTGTTATGTAATCGCCTATAATTTTTTACGTAATCTCGTCAAGTGTATTCTTTTGGTTCAAAAACTCCGTTTTATTTTACTTGTATTCAGTCGTTGTCAGTTCCAGAGAGCCGCACGTACCGATCTTGTAAGTAATCATGTTTTTTCCTTTCTATTTTTTGCTCTTTTTCGTATTGTTTTATTATCGGTTTATAAGTTTAAGTTCGCAATTATTTATTTTTTGTTTTAAGTAAATCGTTAAGATTAAAAGGACGAATTCAAATCGTACAGGAATGTTGTTCGCAGAGCTGCGCCCAGTAAAATGCCAACCTATATTAACATTTGCAAAGCGGATATACTAAAGATCAATATGGATAGCCCGAGCTAAAATCTGTGTAATTATGCGGCTTCTTTCTTTTTTTATTGTTAATTCTGAATAGACTAATTTTGAAAGCTTTTATAAGGTTTTGTGATTCTTTTAATGTTTAATTTCAATGCAATACCACGACTTAAGAATAAATCACATACACTGATGATTTAATTAAGTCCTTTCCATTTTTTTTTGCGATCGAGAAACCAGAACGTGCAAGGGACCTCATACGATAAACGCTGCTACTGTAGGATCTACAAGAGATCTGATCAGCCGAAAACTGAAATATATAAAGACGAACAATAGACTGCAAGGCTGATGCAAAGAACCGATAAAGCAGGATCGCAACAATGAAGAGTTGTTTCGTCGTTACTGTGACTCGTCAGCGCTGTGTAGGGAAGATATGTAACACCAGCCTAAGAGCCAACGCATATAAATTGCAAAGTGACCCGTTCACATTAATCAACTTCCTCATGTTTTGGGGTCAGACACAAAAAATATTATTCAAAGCCAAAAATATTATTCTGAACAGGAACAATAACAACTACTTGGTGTGAATGAAAATGGGGAAGTGGGTGACAAAGTGCTCCATTGAGACTTTTAAGTTAGCCCCATGTACTCCGGAGTTTTTGTTTGTACCACCGGGGTACTCAGACCGGTATGGAGGAGGCAGAGAGGCCGTTGGGCCTCCCCGGGACGACTGGGACTATTCCTGGGTAGAGAGGAGGTAGTTGGGCCTCCTCTCTGATTGCAGGGAGTTGGGCCTC
>CM042759.1:17906256-17933125 GCA_022496165.2 Catalaphyllia jardinei | reverse complement strand
TTGGGCCTTCCCTGGGTCGGCTGTGACCGATCGTAGGCCTCCCTAGGACCCCGACTAGCCAATATGTATATCCGAGTACAAAAAGTCGAGTCTATGGGGGCAAAAGTGTGACGAGAGGAGCACTTCATCCCCATTCCCAACTTTATTGAAAACTCAACTGTTTTTAAACTAAAAGTACAAGGAATAGACAATTGAAATTATCATAACTCTAGACCAAAACAGAAAGCCATGTGTGACAGAGAAATTGATTATGACTATATAATTAGTTACAAAAATATTGTCCACTACATACTTACTAATATTTGATGTAATTATATATGGATAGGTAAATCTATATTTCATTATGGTATTTGTATTTGACAATTTTACACTAAGAGATGCTTGAGAAGTCCTATGTCCAGTGATAGAAACAAAAGAGAATGGGTGGGATGCGAGGGAAATTGAAAGAAAATGTACAACCGAATGTACAAAGTACATGGATGCACAAAAAACATGAAATGAGCTAAGGAACGTGGCAGTGTGCCCTGTGATTGGACAAAAGACAATGAGGAGTTCCTGGGGTTCAGCTCACGTGAGCTTGCACGTAGAAATCAATGGACATAGTACAAAGCTCAAACAAGAGTTGTTAATTAACTAAAATTTATTTCTTGCGATCAATAAATTATGATTTTGACATCTAAATTCGTGACGTCATAAGACGTACAAAGAGCACGTCCATTAAGTACGTGTACATGGCTGACCAGAGGTTAAATGTGTTGTTTTTCTGACAATGTAATTTACTTTATTATTTATCTATTTTAGTTGCATACACGTTCATATTTTGATTGAGATGACTTATTAGCTCTTAAGTGTTGATTGATTGACACCAGGAAAACTAAAATTTACAAATATCGTTTCTCGATACACGATGCACAAGCTATGTATGTTATAAAAATACAACATATTGAATCGAATAACGCAATAGGCCATTTCCGAGTTCCCTAGTCCTGTCCCTGAACTCTCCTTTCTTCCCGCCCCATATAGGGGCTGAACCCGGGTGGGCGAAAGAAGAGTCCAGGATAACTTGCATACGCATGCTCAGAACGAACCAATCAAAAATTAGTAGGTCCTAACCACGCTGCTCGCGTCAATGTGTCGCGCAATTCCTTTTCCAGCTCGCGCTCGCGCAATTTCTTTGACGTTGATATTGTGGTAAAAACGTAACTATCGAAATATGGCCATGGTTTATCGTAGACTGTACTTTTATTACATCGACAACGAGTACGCGTCATTCCTCTTTTCCCAAACATTTTTTCGTATTGTTTCTGCATATTAAGCGAGTTTGCAAAAGTTTTTGAAAGGAAAGTCTGACGCATACAAGTAGCTCATTTGCATAATGCAGCGCGTGCACTTTCAAGTCCGAGTCGGTGTTTTCAATTGTCAACAAATCTTGGCAAATATTTCTTTCATTATCTTTGATATTGTGATAAAAAAACAAATCGAATGTGGTATAGCGCGGTACTGGTGAAATTCCACTGATTCGGGATTAATTGACATGATTTTAATCAATCTGAATGCAGAAATTGAATGCAGATATGATTCAGAAAATCGCGCCACAAGCCAAATGTGAAAAATACTTCCAAATATGGTTTTTCCCCCGATTTGGGGGGAAAAATGGCGGCGTTCTGAGCATGCGCATGCAAGTTATCCTGGACTCTTCTTTCGCTCGCCCGGGTTCAGCCCCTATATCGGGCGGGAAGAAAGGAGAGTTCAGGGACTGGACTACGAGTTCCCTTGTGCCTCTGTTTCAAAGCGAGTCTAGATGCGAAACCATTCTTATGAAAATGACATTGATTTGCATGAAAATGAAACTGCATGCAGAACTCATTCCATATGAAAGGTTTCACACTTAGACTAGTTTTGAAACAGCGGTACAAGAGAACTCGGAAATGACCTATTCATTGTTGAGTCCTTCTCTGTTATGCCCCCCTTGAAATAATTATCCTCGCATGGGGCTTTATAGAGAACTAGTGCTATGACATCTCGATACGAGTGACAAATCAAAATGTTATTTTCTCATTTTTCTCTAAGCTGGCGATTGGAGTACGATCAGGTGGCACTCGCCATGAAGTGTAAACACTGGACAAGGCGACTTGCGTACACATACATATCGCTCATTTTAACATTCGCTTCTTCTTTGATGTTGATGGTGTACATGCATACCTCAACCAGAGCTGGGCTACGAAACGAAAGTTGTGCAATCAACGTAAACGAGGGAACAATTCATAAAGATCTCATTCCATTGGTAGATTTTGAAGATTTAGGAAGTCGTAAGCCACGAGTGTTGCTATTGGTTATTGTTGGCAGTGCGCCGCAAAGGTATGACAGAAGAGAGGCCATAAGAGTTACATGGTGGAAGCACTGTAATCACAGTCGGGTAAATATCATTAGGTTTATAGCGTATTTTGAAACTGGCTGCAGATAAATCACGATATTTCGGGCTGTCAGGAAAAAAAGTTCTCAGCTGACCCAAAGAAGATTCGAGATAGCTTGATAATTCTGCTAAGCTTTAAATATCAGAACAGCTTCATGAAACTGATAGTAAATGATATGAATGACATGCAACAACACAGTAATTGACTTATGCCTTGTACTCCTTGCATAAAGCTTTTTTTTATCTTAAAAACAATTCCTTAAGTAAACAAGGACGTTCAACACGGAGTGCATTAGTCTACGATGGTCGTAGGATTTGTGTTTAAAAAAAACCTGTTTCAAAATTCTATGATAATTTTCGTGTGGGGCTTATTTCTGATTCACATAACAATCCTTGTTGTTAATGATAAAGTTGTATCGTCTGAACAGAGTATATCTGGAAAACTTGAACACGTCCGTTGCAAATTAAAGCAACTTAAATGCATGATTTATCTGTTGTACTTTGATTTGATCGTTCATTGCACAAGTAGAGTCGCGAGAGAACTGGACACCAGCGCAAAACGGGAGACTTCACTAGGTAGGAGATGACATTCCCAACCGTCCCGAACTCACGTGTTACTGTTTGCAAACTGAACTTGTAATCAATTAAACGAACAGTTTAATGATTAAATTAATTAGTCAAGAGGCGACACAACAAGGCGGGAGGAGCCTATAAAACCACACAGTCGCTCTATTCTAGTTGTCCCGCTTGTCCTCGCCTTCCCATCCCCACTTCATTTTCAGACAGTAATGCATCTAACTTCTTTTTGATTTATTTCAAACAGGTCCAATGTGTGTTTGTTACAGATGGTATCATAAAGAATGGCTCTCAACGTAGTCTCGTGATTCAAGAAAGAAATCAATATAAGGATCTGGAGTTTCTGCCAGTGGCCGGGGGATTGGTATTCGGGCAGCGTTTTCTAAATCAGATCAAATGGGCAAAGGCTAAATTTGATTTTCAGTATCTTCTTAAGATTGATGACGATTATTTCTTGTGTTTAAAGAGACTTCTATCGGAGCTACCAATGCGACCGAAGAACAAGCTAGTCTGGGCGAATTTCCACTGCGAATCAGGAATCACCTGGGCGGATGAAGCTTTCGTGATATTCTCGAGAGATATAATCCATAAATTTCTAGCGCAAGATGAGAACAAGACACTATGCCATCCTTTTGGCGATCAAACTTATCACTTATGGCTTAATAACATGCGCAAGAAATATTTCCATGACTCTAGGCTGCATCATCATCCGCCAGCATCCTTTTTGCCATTATTTGAAAATATGGCAAACGTGTGCGACTCGTATATTGGAATACACGGTACATACGAGACAAAAATGAGAGAATTTGACCTCAATGCCAACGATGGTGCAAAAGATCTAGACCCTCTGACTGTACCTCGCTTTTCAGAGTTTTGCTCCACTACGAGATTTGACCATCGTATGTTTTCTGAAAAGTATTACTACGAACCAAAGCCTTGCATAGAAAATCCCACTTGGGTTAATTCAACAGGGATGTATATTTTCGGCCGTGAAAAGCAGGGATGAAGAACCCGGAAATAAAGCTAGGAGCCAGATTCTATAGGGGTTATGAAAAGAGAATTGAGTAATTGAAAGGCCCTAGTCAGCCACTCCTTTGTTTCACGTTTACATGCGTCGGAGAGTTTGGCTGTTATATTTTATTCGGAGCATATCAGAACGAAGTAAATTTCCTTCTCAAAGCCATCAATAATTCATCAAGTTAAAACAAAAAGAATCACAACCGTGAAGGAGGTTTGGATACCTGGTCCTAATTAGCACAGATTTTGACGATTTTACTTCTCTGTTTACTCCTTAATTTTGTTTCGATTGAGAAGATATATCAAACACTCGAGACGGTTCTTCATCAGCTATCAAAACACCTCGAATTTCGTCAACATGATATCCTAGTCGTATTTTCAACTTCCTTCTCGGTGTTTGGATATCCCGATGAAACACTGTTTCTCACGTTTGATATATTACGTGGAACAAATAAAAGTATACTTTCAAGAACAGAACTTAAAGTAAAGCGACAAGATTTTGCTTTAACATGCAATATCAAAACATTCGAAGGCATGGCATGGTTGACTAGGGTCCTTTAATATCCACACTAGGTAATATTTTGCAATTGAACAAAGGAACAGTTTTCGAACAGTGAAACCCAGCACTGCAAATAATAAAGTGTAAAGTATTGTAAAGTTACGTTTGTTTGCAATATTATTCAAAATTTTAAAACTTTGCAAAAAGTGAAAAAATATATGATCTTTTGTAAGCTTTATTTCCTCTTTCTTACACTTTTGTAGCGTTTCTTAGAATTATTTTTACGTATATTGAAGTTTTAACACGCACATGTATTTGCAAGTAAATAACTTAGCAAATAACTGTTGTACGTAAACACTACAGATGTCAAGCAGCCTTATTAACCGAGCGTGAGGTCGTTACGGGAAAATCTCAAACTGAGGCCTTGCCGTATTGACTGAGCGATAGCGAGGTCAATACGATAGGCCGAGGTTTGAGATTTTCCCGTAACAACCAAACGGTCGAGGTTATTAAGTTGTTTATTATATGGCGCCAACAACGAAAATAAAGATGGTTTATCAATTACTTTTTGCTTTGTTTTTGCAAGCTCGTAATCGGCCCCGTGGGCATTACGGGAGAATAATGCCCTACAATTCAGTGACAATTAGCCAATCAGAGCACGCGTTATGGCGCCTACAAACTCAAGCCATATAATAATGACATTTAATGACCTGAATGCCTTTTAAATGTAAATGTCAAAATAAATAACAAAATCGTTCTGTTTATTTTTGTTGTGCTAACAATTTGAGATGCCATGTTGGCCCTGGTTAATTCAATACCAAGGAAACTTACAGTTTTGAAGTTATTTTTATCTGAGCTACAGGCCTGGGTTGTTCAAATGATGGATAACGCTATCTACCAGGTAAATCACTATCCAGCGGATAGCGTGGTTATCCACTGGATAGCGATTTATCCGGTGGATAGCGTTATGCAGCCTTCGAACAACCCGAGACTGCAGGTCTGTAGTTTCCAGTTGAAGCAGTAACAGCTAAGCCAGGCTAAGAATAAGAACAATTGATAAACAGTAAGCTGATCCTAACGGCCATTCACTGAACAACCTAGAACTGATTCCTCTTGAACTTATTAATTCAAATAGAGACGCTATCCGTAAAGCAAGAAAGGCATTTTTAATCTACAAGGGCAAGACACTTGAACCCTCTGGGATGAACAGGCGTGACGAAATTTAATCCGTTTATATTTCTATATTTTTATAACGCACTTGTAACCGTCGCTTTTACCGTATTTTTCTATTTTTATTAACCAATTATGTCAGAAATTTTCCTTGCATCATTTTTAAATATTGTAACCGTTTGTTTCCATTTTTAGTTAGCTTCAGTGTAGCCCCTGAAGAAGCTTAGTTCTGCCTAACCGAAATATTGGGCATTAAAATTTACCTTAGCTCTTCGATCAGCCTTTCATTTAGATTTTTACGGTATAGTAAGAAACGGAATTAAGATATGAAATAAAGAGTAAAATATACTTGCCCGATATTTCGGTTTCCGGCACTGGTTTGTTGTCGTGGCCTTGCTTTATTACATTTTTTTAGAATAAGAACGCGTTTTTACGTACCAACTTATTAAAAGTAGTCTTGACCTGCACAGTTCAAAGTGACCTAAGTGTCTGCAGGAGTGATGTGTTGGTTCCTGGCTGCCCCACGTCCTCCCACCCCCCTCCCGGGGGGGAGAGGAATTCTAATAATGGGGTTAGTTTGGAGGCATACAGGGCGGCTACTGTTTTGCCCCAGGTATGCCGCCCAACGCAATCTTCTCCTTACCTCTGCTGCCAATATTCTAGGTGAAACATGGTCATCCAACAGCGGTGCTAAGAAAATAAATTTTCTTTTGTACCGCGTTAAATATGCAAATTATATCAACTGTGCTCTATTTCGCGAAGCCCAGACTTGCTTTGATTGCTTTTACTCGTAAAGTTTGCTATCACTGGTGCTGATAAAATCAAATATCTTTTCCGTTCAGTACCGTAAAAGGTATCGTAAAAGCTCCAAAACCACATGTACAGCCACAAGCGTTAGTGAAATAGTGTTTTTCTTTTTTGAAAAAAAAAGCTCCCAAAGTACACAGAACTGAACTTAATCAAAACTAAAATCGCTCCCCGCCTCATAACCAAAAAAATTGCCCCGGCTTTCCAGGTTCCCCCGGCGTCAGTCAGAAGTTCAATGACTTGTGGACAGCGGTTTTCCTCTGTGCAATCGTCCCAGACTACCCTCGTAAAATAAACGCCTGCCTGTTTTAATACTTTTTATGAATTCCTCTTTACGTGCCTATCGAAATTTTAGAAATTTTTGAAGTCTATAGGATACAACAACAAAATGCCTAAGAAAAAGACAGGAGCTCGAAAAAAAGCTGAAAAGCAGAAGGAACGTCAGCGAGGAATAAGAGAAGCTCGCGACCGCCCTATTACTGAGTATTTCTGTAATGTAACAATGGTAAGGTTAACAACGTAATGTCTCGTGCGATCTCGTGTGTGTTTGAAATCTTATATCTGTTCTAGTGTTCCCAGAAATGAAACATTAACCGGTTTGTTTTGTCTGTCCTTATTCAGGAGTGTGATAAATGCAAAAGGTAAGTCTGAGACAGTGCAACGGGCCACAATAAATCTGACAGTTTTAACGACGAGGTGACCGTATTGAAGGGGTTATTTATATAAGAAAATATCTGATTGCTTTTGTTCGGGACAGTGTAAAGTGAACGTAAAAACGCGATAGTCAGGCTAGCTAACGGGCTGACCTTGAGGCAGGTTTCCGACGTACTTTTAAAAACAATTTTAGTTAAAGCAAATTAATATTGGTGAAATGATCTTTTCAGACATATTGCATGAGCGCTTCGGAATTTTATTAGCACGCGCGGGTTTATACGAGGTTATAGTGTAAATGCCTGTCTGAGAGAAAGAGGTTAGAAAAAATCTTAGCTCTTGAGAAAATCTTGGGACCCTTTGAACAGGAGGAAAATACTGCGTCTGGTCTGCCCAATCTTTTACTCACACCACCCCAGACAAAATTAGACCGTCATTAATCAAGTGTTCATAAAAATGTTCTGTCAGATATATGTAGTCTTCAGATTTTTGAGTTTGACATGAACAAACCTTTTTGAAAGTGGCATATTTATGAAATGAAATTTAGGTGCCCCAGACACTTTGTTGGTGGAGATAACATTGAGTTTCATTTTTATAGGCGTCAGAAAAACAGAGCCTTCTGTTATTTCTGTTCCTCAGTTCAAAAGCTACCTATGTGTGGAAACTGTGGTGAGTTCTATGTTATGGTTCTCAGACTTGAACTTTAATTTATATTTCTTTTCTTTTCTTATATAGAATTACAAGAATTGCTTGCCCCTGCAACTAGTTTGAGAACTAATTTAGGCAGGGGCAAGAGTTATAGCTGTAAAAAAGTAAGAAATAGAAAAAGTAATGAAAAGTAGTGATAATTTATGGCAAAATTACAAAAGGTACAAGTAAGACAATAGAAACAACTATAGGCAACTGAAAACAAAGTAACAGAGTAAGTGTAATTGTGCATACTATTGTTTTTGAAATAATGTTAATTCAGAGAACTTATTATAGTTGGAAGAACTTCTCTGTTAGTTGGAAGACAATCGTCTTCCTCACATTGTAACGCATGAAGGAGTAGTAGTTCTCTTTGAATAATCATATCAAATTGATAATTTAAAACTATGAAAAAGACTAAATCTAGAGATTGCAGAATTTGCTTTTTATATTTTAACCTCTCCAATTCCACAGTTTCAATTCCAGATAATAGAAAAACAAAGTTCTTAAATCTGATTAGCTAGTGCAAAGTCTGACTACAGCCAAATCCCCTATGAACAACCACCCAAAATTGTTTTGTGTTATATACATGTACAGTGTAGCTGGAGTCTAGAACTGGTATTTGATTTAGCCTGCTCTCCCACTAACCAGAGGTTCCTATGATTCTTGTTGCTTTATTACACTACACTTTAGCTATGTTACAAAACACTAAATTACTGGACAGGTCCCTTGGGAAATACATAGTTTTGTTTTCCCTTGAATCTTGGCTTCGTCTTGGGGAACATCAAAGTCTCTGGAAAACAAAACTGTTTTCTTCGGGACAGGCAATTAAGTGTATAATGTTATAGTTTGCTTATAATTTTTTTTAAAAAAAAAAAAACTATTTTCATTGTAGGTAAGACAAAGTGCATGTCAAAAACTGGAGACTGCGTAGTCAAACATGGAACAAACTTTACCACTGGGTTTGGGATGGTGGTAAGTGTAAGCTGTGCATTTTTTACCTTTTCAACCCATTCAAAGCAGCTAGAAATATCTAGGAGGTTCAATCGAGTGTCAAAAAACCAAAACCTTTTTCAGCCTGAGCCACAAAATCCAGTAAACCAATCAAAAACCAAACCAAACACATGTAGCTGGCACACAGGAATTGAGTGCCAGTGAATTGTGATTATTATTTTTTGTTGTTTTACTTCTGATTGGATCAAAAAGTGCAGTGAAATTTTTGAACCAATAACAAAGGGTGGTACATGTAATTCAAAACTAAAGCAAATTCAAGTTATTAGAACAGAAAAAATGTACTGTGTTTATATCGAGTTTTAGTATAAATCTACTAGCGTTCTATCACGAATGATGTCCTCTGATTGGCTATGCTACTCATGTTCTATTCTGTGATAGATAGTGAGTAGCGTAACAGCGTGCGCTGGGGGCCGCTTCTTTGTGTTTTCGAAGTGTTTTCGAAGTGAAGAGGATTTAGATGAAAGTTAAGATTATTTGCTCTTGATTTCTATGCGTGATAGTTGACTCGGGCTGCGCCCTTGTCAACTATCGCGTGATAGAAATCTCGAGCTCATAATCTAATTGTTAAATAGAAACACAAGTGGAAGTTTGGGAGAACGAGAAATGCTGTGGGAACATGAGCCACAGGCATGTGTTTCCACAGCTTTTTTGAATTCTTCCAAACTTTCACAAGTGTTTCTATAACTTGATATATAGAAACACAGAGAACATGTTTTCTATTTCTTTTAGAAAACACTGTAACAAAGAAAAAGGAAAACAACTTGTTAACTTTGAGTAAATTCTCTTTGCCCTCGCCATTATTTCAACAGCTTGTGCTAGTTCTGTGTTTCCACTGAGTTATAGAAACACAATTTTTAAACAATCAGGGTGCATTTTTCTTAGGTCTATTTTCTAATGATATTTAAGTGAAAACTGCATTATTAATTTTCCTTGTTTGTTGTTGTATGCTACTGCTTTTATTACTAGAATGTTCTGGTGCAACAACATAATAATATATCTTGCAATAATAATTATGATAACTAATTCTTTATTTTTCATCTTTTGCCTGCTAGACAGGAAATTGATAAAGAAATTTAATGGAAATAAAATTCTAATTTGCGTTTTTAAAATTTTCTCTTTTTTATTGGTTTTCATAGGGAGCGATTTGTGATTTTTGTGAGGCATTTATCTGTCACAGTAAAAAGTGCTTGACAACTCATGCATGTGAATGTGCACTTAGAGAGGGTGAATGCATTGAGTGCGAGCGAGGGGTGTGGGATCATGGTATGTATAATCCTAGTATATATTTTTGGAAAATATTCTTTTCAATGAGTTCTTACCTAACAACTAAACAAATCTATTTCGAGATATTTGGCTAAAAATAATCCACTTTAAAACATCTCAAATTTCCATATGCATGATAGAATTTATTTTGATTTTTTTTTGCCACACAATTTTTAATGTACAAAAAAACCTTACACTTAGTTAAGTGGAGAGAATACTTGAAAGAAAATAGAAATCCTTCAGCCAGGTGAGTGAGGCTTAGTTCAAGAATTGTCTAGTGCAAATTGTTGCTATGGTGATGGCTCACCCTCACAGTATGAAATGCCCAGAGGTGGGGGAGGGGAGGGGAGGGGGGAGAGAATCCCATATATAAAAAAGTTTGGGATGCTTGTCAGTAAATTTGAAATTAATCCCCTAAAGGAAATCAATCTGGGCGTGGCTCAAGCTCAAAAAGACCCCTAAAATATGCCACTTAACACAGTAAAGGCTTGTTTACAGACAAGGAGCTTGGCTAGTAACTTGGACTTGAGAGACCAGCAGAGCCTAAACATGACGATTAAAGTGCTTCTTTATAATCTTTTCTTCAAGTGCACGCTATAAGATACTTTCATGGCTGAAAATAATACTTGTAGTTGTGTTTCATCATGAACATCCTAGATTAGACCGGAATAGTAATACCCCTACATGTAGGTCAGATGATAAGGATCCTCGACTGTTTTAAATGAAAGACCCCTGGGATGCTGTGGGAGAAAATTTCCATTTCTAAACCTTTTCACTCTTGTGGATGAAACACATGTTATTTTAGCAGTTATGATGTCACATGTTATCTGGTTTTCTACAGGTGGTCGTGTGTTTGTGTGTTCATTCTGTGCGTCATTTTTGTGTGAAGATGACCAATTTGAGCATCAAGCTAAATGTCAAGTGTTAGAATCTGAGACGTTAAAATGTAAGTTAAAGTTTTCAAATGATCCTGCATGCCAGAAACATTATTTAGCCTTCAATTTAGGTATTTTTTCAGGTTTCTCAATTGGCTTTTTTCACAATTATTTTGCATTGAATGATTTTGTTTTGTATTTTGCACACCTCTGTAACATTTCTGTTGTTCCATCCCCTTTAAAGACGAACAAGATGATTTTTTTACACAATACGTTGTCTATGTTGTTGTACTTTATGCTGTCTCACAGTGCCATACTCAAGAAAACATTTTTGAATTTTTTTTGTACAGTTAACTTAATAGCAGTGATCAGTAACGGTGTATTAAAAGTGAATGCATGTCTGGAGTAGGTATTAAAAGAACTCATATCCTATTTCTAAGGTGGTTCCTGTAACAAGTTGGGACAATACTCATGTCTCAAGTGCAAGGTAAGCATTGCTTACACTTTAAGCTGCATTAAATTTTACCACTTGCATGTATTTCACTCCAGATAACTTTGAGGGCGTAGGGTGGAGGGGTTTGGCAGTGGGGATGAGTTAAGTACATGTAAACAGTAAAGTTTGATTGACTATAGAAAGTCCAAATCTGTTAAAAAAATTCCTTCTCCCAGGTTGTATGATTACCTAATTTCAGACTTTTCCTTTCCCTTTTAAGTGTGAAGGTTAGTTCCCCACAATGTGTGAATGTTTTAAGAACAAATGCGTATCAGTTTCTTGAGAAACTGTTGGGACGTGTCAGCAGGCAAGTGAAACATTTAGCTGTTCTGCAAGGGAGCAGAGATGGCACCGCGCGCGGGACGGTGCAGCAATGAGAGCACTCGCCTCCTACCAATGTGGCCTGGGTTCGATTCAGGTTGAGTTTGTTGGTTCTCATCTTGCTCACTCAGTTACTGCACGCACTCGTGAGATATCATATTCCATATCTACGCGCGCCATCCATTATCCATTATTTATCCTTTTCTCAGAGCCATGTTACCTATTCCAACTTTTAAATGCAGCTTATGATTTTTTGTGGGATAATAAGAGCATTTTTCGTCACTTCCCTTTCCTCTTTATTCACAAACTGGGACCCTTGGTTAGTCACAGCACCTTGTTCGTTTTCTTATAGATTTGTTTCTGTGAAGATCATGTGAGAAGGAAGGGTTTAAAGTACACTAGAGGTCAGCCTATTCCCTGTCCTAAATGCGGATATGAGACAAGAGAAACCAAGGAGCTAAGCATGTCAAGTAAGTCAATATTTCTGTTAAGGCACGGCGAGCCCGGATATTAAGTGATTTGTACCGTAGTTATCAGGGTAGAGGTTCAAAAACCTTCGATAACTTTTTTGTGCGTTACTGTAATTACAAGTGGATGAGACTACAGACACTAACGGCCACTTTTTTCTGTCTGCTCTTACATTCACTCTAATTTGAACCTGTCTAAAACGGACAACTCTCTACAACAGTAATGGAACTAAAGCGCGTCCTAACTGCCAAATTTTCGTCAGCGGCCTGTTAATCAAGGACTGACGAACTGGGTATCCAAATCCCATTTTTACTGTAAGAGGTCATCAAACTTGATCCATGCCGCGCATAGTTGGGCTCTGTTTCAGTATGGTTTCTCTTTTACTGATAAATATTGATTGTGTCATTTCAATTCTGCATTAAGTATTTGTAGCTATAGAAATGTAGTACCCCTTCCTCCGAAAAAAACAGTGTCGTATCCCCCCAAACTCTCCATAACGACCAGCTCCCCACAGCGGTCGCTTTCCTCTGTCTCCAAGATGGGCGTTATGGAGAGGCTCGACTGTAATTCAGATGTATCTCTGGTCTTATTCCAGCCCGTAACTACGCGTATTCCCGACAACGAAATACTGTGGACGATTATGACTATGATGATGATTACGGAGCAAGCGGGTTCAGTTACGGGTCAAGCGGGTATTCTTACGGGACCACCAGTCACGCTGATGACGAAGAAGAGGATAAAAGTGACAGCGATGAAGATGAGGACGATGACGATGAAGAAGACGAGGATGAAGACGATCACGACGGTAACAAAGAAGAAATAGCGGAGGTGGCAGAGAACGTATTTCAACTAAAAGTTTAAGAGTCTTAACCAAAAGTGAAAGAAATCTTTTGAAATTATGCGTTAGGAAATGCAAAAAAAAAAATCCACAGTGCTAATTGATACATAACAGTACGAAAATTCCTGCAGAAATACAAAGGAATTCTGCATCCACGGATATGACATTTTCAAAAAAGACTACATTTAATCATTAAGTATAAAAAAAGTATTAATAAAATAAGTGTCGAAGTGTTTAACACTACTGTAATATTTAGGGACACTGAAATAAACAAACGAATGTTGTAAATTAAAAGAAACCTGTTCAGAATCCCAACTGGCAGGAGTCTGACCAGTTGGCTATTTACACAGTGTGAAGAAATTGAATCTGGGACCACCAAACACAAATCCCATCTAGTGGCAGGGAGGAGGAATGGAACCCGGGACCTCCGGATTACAAATCCAGCGCCCTAACCAGCAGGTCACGACGCCTTCACAATTTACATCTCTGCCCTTTGTGATCATGGTCTTTCTCGTTGGGTGAGCAATGCTCTAGTAAATAATACAATACTTATGCGTTTTCCGTTTTAAGGTTCTTAAATCAATGCCTTAATTCTATGATATTGACTTGAAAATGAAACGTAAACGTGTGCACATGCATTTTGCTAAATGTGCTTTCCAGAAAAAAATTGCATTTTATTCTATTGAGTATGCGTCACGTGCTACAATGGCTATGCCACGTGATTTTTTGTGTCAAGGGTTGATCACGTGAGGAGGGTTAACATAACACGTGAAAAATATCGAATTCATTGAATGGTCTGCAGCTGTGTTTTAATTGTTGAACTTTCTTGCTGCTGTGACGCTGGTAAAGTAAACATCTTATTTCCGTCATCCAAAAGAAATGCTAAATACTGGGGTCTAATACGTAGGAGGGATAGAAATTATTTGCAGTTTTGCCGACAGTGTACAAACAGAAAGGTTAATACATAAAAGAAAATCGCGCGGTGAAAGAAACAAAAAATGCAAACAAAGATGGTTTTCCTCCGGGTTTTCTGGTCCCTCAGACGTGAAACAGTTCACGAATTTAGTTAAAACGCTGAAGGGAAAATCTTGTTATTAGTAAGTGGTGACTTCTGAACAGGATCAACGTGCTACTGGAAATAGGATCACCGGAATACACTTGATATACCGAATCCAATTTTGAGTCCCAGTTAATAGATGTATATTGCCATTTACGATATGGAAACTACACTTTTTCATTGGTTTTCTATCGTTCGATAACTATGTTGAGATTTTTAACCTGGGTTAAGAGTTTTCGGTCTTTGGTCTTTGTTTTTGGCTTTTTATTTATCATACGTGCAAAAATTGTTAATGAGTTTTTCCCGGTGAAAACAAGTAATTTTAAATTACATGAATACTAACAATCCTCTGTAATTTTCGTCGGCTTATCAAACTATGACTTAATTTCCAATTTTAGTCTACAAACAAGTTGATGAGGCCACTGTGGTACATCCAATCAAAAACTCCCTTGCTCAAGAATTTCATTGCTAATAAAACACAGACGGAAATACAGTTTAAGAAATCTGCCTGACATGTCAGAATTAAAAAAAAAAATTTGCTGTTTTTAACTTCTAGCTTTTTACTTGAGCAAGAGAAAGCCAAATGAATTCTCAAGAGGATTGTCTTGTTGGAAAGATTTTGCAGAGGAACCGAAACACTGAATAAAATTTTACTGGATTTATTTTAAACATATCAAGAGTTTTAATGTTTTTCTAAGCATCAAATCCATTTGACATTTACTTTGGATGCTCGATACTTTGACAAGCCGAAACAAAGAAAAGCGCTGAGTGAATTGATGTGAAATTGTTAAGAAAATCTAAACAGAGGTCCAGATGTCCTAAAGTCAACAGGAAAAGGTTACAAACGCGCTTAGTGCTGGATTGAACAAACACTAAACAAAGAAAACGTTTGATCATTCAGTCTTCTGTGACTTCGTGTGGTTCTTTTTGAGCAGGTTTTCATCAAGATTTATTTTCAAGAAGCGGTTTTAATTTACGGATTTCTTGTTAGTTACGTGACTTCGCAACATTTACCCATTAGTTAATGTAGCGGCGTTTTTGAAAACGTCATCAGAGGTATTGCTCAATACTGTTCAACTGTACAAGTAATTTTAAACAAGAGCCCGTGTCTTATCTGTAACACAACGAAGTCTGTAGCAAAACGAATAAGCCATTTTTCCGCCCGTGACACCATGCTTATTAACAACAACAACACTACAGTGGATCGAACTGGACTTAGTTCACAAGTTCGTCTCCTGGAGGGCTTCGGATTATCATTCGTTCTTCTAGTCTCCGTGATGTTAAACCTCGCTGTTTGTACAATCATTTGGCGGACGAAAATGTTACGAAACAAGCCAGCAAACACATTTGTGGCGAATTTGTGTATCGCTAACCTTCTGTTGACCGCCTGTGTTATTCCATTTAGCTTGGTGACTATTATTCGAGATAAACACGCTGCATATTCGAGACTTCTTTGCCAGGTAAGACCAACTCATTCAATTACATACTTAAATTTTTAAACTGATTTCTGCTTCATCAGTATTGTTGCATTTATTAACGGAGCTTCTAGCCTTGGGGTTAACACTTTGATATGAGAACTTGAACACAATTCCCTTGCAACTGTCGGTTGTAATTTTCATCAATTTTAGGCCTACACAGCTACAAAGATGTGATTTTGTTACATTGGCTCTTTTTATTCAAGAGTCTCCTGGTTGATTTGAATAAAAGCGGTCAATAGTGAAGGTGACTTTTATGAAGCGCTCAACAATTCAAATTCAGGCTCGTAAAATGCTAAGAGGTAATAATTATAAAACCACATCTCCTGTCATATGTTTTCGGCCCAATACCCTCAAAAGGACTGCAGAAGCTCCCACTAATTCATCAATAGCAACAATAAGAATGACCATGAATCCCTCCTTAGCCCACCCCCCACATAACTTACTTATACCGTCTGCGTTTAGTTAGATTTAGTTAAGACGGCCGCTGAAATTTTGGATGGTTCAGATCAGTTTTTTTTCTACTGAGTGAAATATGAAGGAAATATAAATTACATTGTTTCGAAATCGCGATCCGATGCCCAAACTCGTTCCCAGGTTCTCTCATCTTACCGCCCCATAGAGCTCCAGGGGGCGGTAAGATGAGAGACTCTGGGAACGAGGTTGTCCGAGGCCGAGCCAAATAAAGGAGCCTTTTTGAAAAATACAAGACCACGAGGATCAAATGCAAGAACTTGATATGGTCTTAGAATAAAACAAAGTATCAGAAAACACACGCAGACCTGCCAACCCCTGGTAAAGGAAAATCTGGAGACCCATGAAAAAAATTCTGGAGATTCCACAAAAAATAGTGAGATTCTATTTTTTCCCAAACCCCTTTACTAGACACCAACCTCATTCCCAGGGCCTACTCCCCTTTCAAAATGGCGGACAGACGTCAAGAAAAACAATATAAGTTATTGAACACAAGCAAAAATCACAGCTCGGTACAAAAAATGGTAAGTACCAGGAGTACAGTGTTTTCTTTTTATTAGTACATCACTTTATGGCACTAAGCTTTCCCCATAAATATTCATTTTTATTCAACAACTTATTTATTTCATTTAATATTGATTTTTCCCAAAAAGCCGTGCGATTGGTATTCCTGTCGTGAGACCGTGAGAAATGACAAAACATCGTGAGACTCACTGCAAGGGAATGTTTTACTACAAGAGAAAAAGAAACTTGGGGCATTTTTGGAAATCTGAACGGAAATGACTTCGAAAGTGAATGGCTGGATTGCCAACAATATAAAACATGTAAAAAGCTTTGAAGAGGATCTGACAACTCGTCAAAAGTTGTCATACTACTCCAAACGGTGCCTAATTCTGACCGAGTTTCATCGTTGGTTCAGTTGACACTGTTTAATTACGTCGAAAATGTTCGCCCATTTCCTGTCATTTATACAGGATGAACAACAAGTGTTTTTGTGGCATCTGTGCATACGATGCCCTGTGTTTTCAGTATAAAAAAATAATTTCATTTTATCCGGAATTCAGTGATGTTGCGATGGCGAAAATAAGCGCTAAGGACTACAATTTATATTTAAAAATATGTTAGCAATTCATTTTCCCAGGATTAAGAAACGAAGAAAGAAGAACAAAAAGGCAGACCTTTGAATTTTTTTATATTTTTGTCCCAAAATTACTGCCAGGATATTTTAGAAAACCCGGGGCAAATGTTAGCGAAAATTCTCACGTAAATATTTGTGGCATCTTAGCACGTTTTACAAAATGTAATTCCGCACAAGGCTTTCTTTTAACTAATAGTGTGAATTTTTTTTATGTTTTTAGGGAAACGGTTTCATCAGCGTGGTATCGAGTGTTGCAATTGTAATGACGCTTTGCTGCATAAGTTTGGATCGATACATTGCAGTCACCAGGCCAACACGCTACAAGACCATTGTCACGGTCAAACGCGCCTGCTACACCTTGTTCGTGGTCTGGGGACAAGGTTTCTTGTACGCTACCTTTCCATTATTTGGTTGGTCCAAATATGAATACCACCCGGGAACTTTGCACTGTTCTCCAGCTTGGACTGAAGATTGTGCACTGTATATCTGCATGGCTGTTGTGGGATTTGGCATTCCTACTGCTGTGATGGTTTTTACGTATATTCGCATTTTTTTCGTTATCCGTAAACACTCTCGCAAGGTGTCAACCATCAGGCGGACGAAAAAAAAGGCGAAAAAGAACGACTGCAAATTAATTTCGCTCACACAAAGACCGAGCCTGATGAAACCAAGCTTGAATCAAAATTCTGCAAATGAAGCCAAGTTTTCCGGAGATAAGCTCGACTCCAAAGAATCTCAAACAATATTTAGCTCTACCATGGAACTTTCATCATTTGACAGTTGTGCCAAGCAATTCGAATTCAACGCTAAAATTGACAATCCAAGCGCATTGTATGTTCAAGAAGGAGAAAAAATTGACATCTCCACAGGACGGCCATCTTCCAACACATGCTGCGACATTTCAAATACAGGCGAGCAGTCCTCGGCGCCAGTATCGCAAATTACCAGCACTGAGCCGTCAAGCAATGGCCAGCAGAACAAGCGTGGCAAAATGCGTTGTGGCGAAATGCTCAAAAACATTTGGCCGCGAAAGCACAGGCGCGAGCAGCGTCCTTTGTCCAGAGAGTACAAAGTAGCCAAGACTGGGGTTATGTTATTGCTTCTTTTCATTGTACTGTGGTTGCCATATATGGTAGTGCACATCTGTTCCGCCAGAGTGCATGCGCCCCAGACAGTTATCCGCTTGACAATGTGGCTCGTGTTTATGAATGGTGTTTTGAATCCTGTAGCGTATGCCTTGTGCAACTCTACGGTGAAGATGAAGTTTGAACAAATGTTTTTGACGGTTTTTTCGTTGTGTTGCAAGTGTCGGCGATTGGAAGGAGCTCGAGCCAACTTTCGCATCTCAGAAACAATCTAATCAATTAAGTGAACGTGAGGACGCATCCTTGTGTGTGCGTCAGAAAAAAATTCTTTAGTTTAACCCAGCAACGTTTTTGGATAAGGTTAAGGGTTATTTTAAAATATAATCGTGGGTAAATGTTTAATCTAAAACTTTTTCTCTTCTCCTGGTGGTCAGTAAAAAAGAATTTTTTTCCCACTTTGATGGGATAAGAAACAACATATTATCTTATTCTCCTATGCTGTAACTTGCCTTTGAGTACGAAAATAGGAAATCCTTATTATTGTTCAATTGAACGGTATCTTGAAGATAAGATACGAACACTTTATCTACCCTCGGTAGCTTTGATCAAAAAATAACGTTGCATTTTTTGGCCTTTTTACCCATTAGCTTCTTCGGAAGTTAATATACGTTTTTAGTATAACTAAGACAGTGGATAACGTTGAAGACGCGCGCTGATTGGCTCTTCAAACTCCTTCAATATCCTTTGCTATTTACCTCCGAGGAACTGGGGAAAAAATGGCGTCCCGATTTGCATCCGTGACAAGTGAAAAAATCATCCAAATTAATTTTTTGTGGTGTATATTATCCCACTGTTTGTGGTGTATATTATCTCACTGTTTTGGTAAATAGTTGTTGATTATTTCAAAGCTCTGCAATTTTGTAAATATTATGGAGCAATACATTTAAAAGAAGAAGCTGAATTTTGAGAATTATATGAATGAGAAATCTGTTAGTGTTCTGAATAAAATGTAAGTTAAGAATGGTTCATGTGAATGAGAATTTAAAGGTTTCATTGGTCGACCAACACCTTCTTTCTGGAGTCTCGAAACTTAAAGTATAGCCTCTCTATTGAAAAGTGAACCAGTTTACAGTGAGTCCAAAAGCATTAGCTTCAGCAACAGTTTGAAAATTCAAATGTTACAACTTCTTGGTCCTCAAAGAAATGGTGTCGAGTTCAAAAAGGGGACAATTACGTAACTCTTTCTGGTAAACGTGAGTCAATAAGCGCTCCATTTGATTGCCATCAACCTTTTGACGTACTTCACCCATCTCTGTTCCAGGACGTAAACCTGATCCAAATTATTTATCAGTTAATTTAATCAACGATAACAGTGCAAGACCTCAAGCATTTCTCTGAATTATAGCGCATTAACTTCTTTGAGGCCCACGCGTTTCTGTGATACGTTTATTTTACCGCCAACGCAATCTTTTACCAGTTAAGATCTAACTTTGTTTTAAACTGCATGATGTTAAAAAACGAGAACTTCCTTTCTCACACGTGCTTAAACTTTACCCTTTTCATTCTAATCTCAAAGTATTTCTCTCTACTGACAGGAAGAGTAGATCATAACGGTCTAGATCACTTGAAAATTTGTGGCCCTCGCATTCCCATTCGAATAAAAATTTAGAAACACCAGTGTTTTGTGTTGGAAAAGGAAAACCAAAGAACCCGGAACAAGGACTTGAACCAACATCAGACTAAAGCAGGATATGGATGGCAGTCCAAACCATTGCAGCAACAAGCAAGCTAACAAAGAAACAAAATGCTAAAAAAGTATCAAGAAAACAAACTTACTCACATGCCGCATGAGGAATAAACCACATCATTACGGTTTACTAAGTTATGAATATGCCTGGATAAAATAAAAAGTAAAATAAATGAATAAATAATAAGTAATGATAATGAAACACCACTCACACTCCTGGAGAAGACACCCACATATTTTGTCGTCATGGCTCCCCCAATGATGTAAAAGACTCGGTATTTTACATTTTGATCACATACGCTTCTCACTGTAGGCTAATTTTCTGGCGAAGGAGAACCGGCGTTCGAAAACACCAGGTGTAACTTCGTCGCTGACGTAATTTCGCCGACAGCTAAATTATGAATTTGTATTTCCATACAAACAGTCAAAAAGAAAGGCAATTTTTTTTCAGTTCATCACGTAAAAGAGGACCAAAGCCGTCCGTTTAGTATGTGTTGTTTCTTCTTGTTTAGGTGGACTGCAGGTGTGAACATGACGTCGGTTTTCGCTTTATCGTGCAAATTCGTCACAAACTTTTTGCTTGCTTTAGTGTTGCACACAACAGCAAAATAATGAAGTAATTGAACTATTCTGTACAACAGAAAAAAATTAGCTACTTTGTTTGTTTTGAAATTACTTCTAGTTTACTGCGAAAACGCAATGGATTTCTGCTAGGCAACTGAGTGCCGCAAATGCAAACTATATAACACAATTCAGTGACATAACAAACCTTATCTTTCACGATTTCTACCCGCGGCTAATTGGACACTGAAATATTCATGTATGTTTTAGTGATTTCCTATAGATTTAACTCGTTTCAAATTATAAATATTTCCTAATGACAAGTTATTGTAATCAGGCAGGCCAATCTCAGAAGCGCATTCACACATTGTGCGCCTGGCAGTGAATTTTTGAAAATTTTTGACAGGTAGCATTGGCCATAAAACGATTTGCTCTGTTCATCTACACGAAATGTACACACACTTACTTCGTGGACGCGATACCGTAAATATTCAACTCCATTTGGTGCTATTTAAACACGATTTTGACGTTTAGTGTAAATTTTAACCGACAGCGTATCGTGTTGAAATGGCGGACCTAAATGGCAAAGAGGAACGGATAATAACCCCTTCTTCACACATTACACAAGAAGTTCTGTTAGTTTTCGTTATAGCCGCGTCCATCATCCTGAACTTTTCAGTGGTGTTTGTGATTTGCAGAAACAAACATTTGAGGAAGATAACCACAAATATTTTTATATTAAACCTGGTTATTTCCAACGCCTTAATGGCGATCTTTGTTATGCCGCTTAGCCTGGCGAGCTTCATCCAACTGGGCTGGAGTATCGATTCTCTGCTTTGCAAGGTACGTTAAAATCATTTATGAATTTTATTTTATTCACCACGTAAAATTTTTTCAAGAAGCTTTAAGATATAGAGAAACTGCGATTGAGATACAGAGAATGTGGCATTTATAATTCATTGATATTTCGGTGAAAAATGGGGAAGATATATTTCGTGACCTTAAGAAGAACATCACAGAAAAACAAAAGAGAAAGAAACGAAGATTAACTAGAAGGATTCACGGCAGAGAAAGTGTCTAAACTGTGTTGCAACTAACAGAAGTTAAACATCTTTGGTCTTTCGAATATTATTGTAGAACATTGTTTAACCTGCTCATTCGCTTAGGCCCGGAGTTCCTATGATAATACCCCACTAAGCTTATTATCGGTTAAGGATAATGAAAAAATATAACAACAATACAAGATTTTAATGAAAAACCGAAAAAATGTGGTGAAACAATTGAAATTTCAGATTTTGAAGCAGAAATTCATGATCGATGTTTAATATTTTACCGCCTTAAAGTAATCTCATGCACGAACGAACAAATGGAATCTAGTATCTTTTCGACTGAAATAATTTCGCCGGTATTTTAACATCTGTGAAGATGATTACTCCTTCATTGCAATATGCCACTGAAGGTAGCGAGGATAATTATATGTGAAAACAGTTCCGTAGGAAACGCAAATTGATATTTTTGATAATATTATTTTATAGAAACCCTAATTTAGTTTTACCAGTGATTTTAATTAAATTTTACGACAGTCTCACGAAGGGCACATGAGAACAGAAAAGGAAAAACAGTGTATTGTAAATATCATTTTCTTTTGTGAAGAGGTGCTGTCCCAGTGGGTTAAACCGGCGAAAATAATAATTATTGGAAGGGCTGGATTAATAGCGCGAAAAATGGTCATTTTATGCAACAGCGGTGCTTTGTGAATCTTTGTTTTCGATTGTTCAGTAGATAAAACACTTTATGACATATCAGGCGAAAGGAAATAACTTTATCTGACTGATGGTTTATTATTCATATTTTCCTGTTTGACCGACACGTGGTAGAAATGATATTATCACGCATTGTGCATTGTTTCGCCTCGTCAAGGAAGATATCGCGGAAACAACATAAACTGCAATGACAGAGTCACGTTTTTGAAAACTGAGGAAAAGATTAAATTTTGAGAGGAGTCAGAATTTAACATGATAAATTCACAAAATCACTATCTCGATTTCTGCTGAAATGTCCATCTACTTTACGCTTACCCAAGAGAGGACAATTACATGGTTGAACATATATAATAACTTTACAAATTCAGTCAAAATTCTCTCATGCAACCAACGTCCACGACAAGATTGTCTACTTTTGTATGCATTGCGTACCTATGTCACTTCATTGAAAACTACGTTGATGCTTACTTGTTTTCCATATGAGATAAGGCTGGAAATCACGTTTTCAATCGCGCTTTTCACTAGATCACGTTTTTCCCGAAAACGTTTTATTTTTCCATAAAATTGTGACAAAAACAAGACGAAAACTCCGCCTGAATCTAGATAATACACTTGAAAGGGGAAAATCGTTTTTTTTTTAAAAATTCTTCCCAAACAATATTTCCATATTATGAATTTGTATTTTTTAAATTTCACGCCAGGCATGTTAGCTCCGTGAATCTAATTTTAATTTATCAGACTCAAGTATTATTTCAAAGCAACATGTTGCAACATTGCTGCGTAGAACATACGTGTTGGCCGTACAAAATCTTGCTATACTTTGTTGTTACCCACACCGTTAGCCAAACCTGTGCACTACGCTATAGGAAACAAAGTGGTTTTCACCTTGCATCAACTGCTGCGTGCATTTAGTTGAAGCTCAGATACTCTGACTGTTTTTTTTCCAAGACAGACGTTTTGTGACTTAAAAATGCCTCCAGTCATATTATTTTTGTTTTTGGTCTTGTGAGACAAATCCAAATGATTAAAAACGACTTCAGAATTAAATTTTGGCTATTTTTCCACACGTTTTATTGGTCTGTTTCGATTCAAGAAAAAGACTCCAGGCATATTCTTGAAGGCTTTATAGCAGCTTATCACATGTTTGTTAATGGCCGTGTTTCGTAACAGGACTGTTGAAGCATCTAAGACGTATTATTTGTCTAGGACAAATAGTGTGTCTAGGAAATAGGAAAAGAGATGTCGTAGTGTTCACTAAATTAAGTATGGAAGAAACCCGTGGGGATTATTGTGAAGGGTATAGTCTTCAGACACTTTAGTCTGGGATTGGGTATCAGACAGTTTTGGTCTAGTACAGGGTATAATCTACCGGGAAAGTGGCCCGTGTATAAAAATTTAGTCTAGAACATGGCCGCTTTTCCATGGGTTCTGTAATAGAAATTGAACTCGGAAATAACTTTATAAGATACTGGTTTATTTAGCGTATGTTAGCCTAGGATAGCGATAAAGTTTCTGAAGCTAGTCTAAGATAGGGTAACTAGTCTAGAATAGGCTGGTAATATCAAGCCGATCAAGGTCTAGTATGGATAATGGGATCTGTTGCCCAAACAACACACCCCCACCCTAGGACTAACAGAGTACCTCCCCCGGATGCAAAACCGAATTTCCTTTTCATTTGTTGGCTTTTTGCTTCAGATGAACGGGATGTCCAGTACTGCATTGTGCCTGGCTTCCATCTCAACCTTGTGTTGCATCAGCGCTGATCGATACTTGGCTGTGGTCAAACCAATGCGCTACAAACACGTGCTGAGTCCCAGGAGGGCGTTATACATGTTAGCACTGGTGTGGCTGGGATCTCTGTCCCTCTCTTGTCTGCCTTTGATCACAACCTATGAGTACCACCCTGGGACAAACTTCTGTTCACCAGCATGGCATCGCAGCTGTGGATTGTACGCATTCATGACCGTCTTTGCGTTTGGAGTACCTTTGGTGACTCTTCTCTCCACCTATGGCATGATTTTCACCTCAATACGCCGGCATACCAAAAGAGTTTCTCATTGGAGGACTTCCACTAACGGCTCAGGTGGGAAACGGGACAGCCCGCGCGTAACAGATATTACGGGTCGGGAGTTAGAATCGTTTCTTTCTAATTCAGGTGTCGATGAGGAGAAAAGCAATTTTAAGAGAGTAAAAGAAGTTTGCACTGATCATAGCATACCAGATAATTCCATGAGTGATTTAAAAGCCTACTTATGCGAGGAAGAACCGATCAAGGTTAAGGTTTCTGAAAGATATCATGATAAAAAGTTCAGGTCGCATTCAGCAGGATGTCAACATGCTAGAACAGACGAGAACCTTTTGCCGCTTTTTCTGCAAATGAAATCAGCTGCAAAATCAATAACTAATGATGAACGCCACGATGAACCGGCTAGACCCAGGTCTTGCTCGGTCAGCGTGCAGTTTTCCATCAACGGACTGGTGCCAGGAACAGTGTCCGCATTCTTCTGTCCAGCGGATAACTCGATGGACCCGGGACAATTAACCAGGTCATTAAGTCTCAGTTATCGGAACTTACACTCAATCGACCCAAATGATCTGATCTCTTCAGAGCCACATCCTCTTTCTGCTACAGATCAAGTTCCTCATCAACCCAGCGAGAGCAAAGTCAACAGAATACCTTCACATTCGATCAGCTTAACAGTAACAACTGCTTCAACTCCTGTAAGCCCGGACTTAAATGTTCCATCTGCGTTCTCGATAAATGGATTAACATCACAAACACAAGATGATCGATGTATGCGAAAAGTACATGTAATTACGCGACGATTAGCAAAGTTGAAAACCGAGTCAAATTCCAATACCAGTACAAGGAATTCTAATCATCTTCAGCTCCCGCCCGTTACAATTCCTGTTGATCCTGTTTATCCTGTCCAGCTTGGAAAAACACGTTTGCCAGAAACAGTTCCGCGACCGAAATCTCGTTCTAGATCTCTCAGCTTCGGAACACTGGCAGAGAGATCTGAGTTGGATTCCACGTTACTCAAAGTACCGTCGGAAAATAAAACAAGCTCACCTCTATTGAGACTTCGCGCCATTTCTAAGTTTAAGAGCAAACTGCGCGTGAGTTCAATCCCGCGCGAATATAAGATCGCTAAAATCGGGTTCATTCTTGTTTTAGTGTTCTTTTTATCTTGGGGTCCTTACGTGATGGCGCATAATTGCAAACCCTCTTCCGAGACCCCGTTGTGGGTGTACAGGATGGCAATGTGGCTGGTGTACTTGTCTTGTGTTCTGAACCCTATCGTGTACGCTTTATCAAGTAAACACATAAGAACAGCTTTTGGCAGTCACATGAAATGTTGTAAATTGCTACACCGCAGGAAATCAAAAACAGTCCGTCACAGAGCAGTAACACTAACCTGACTCTGCCGGTAGCCTCACGCGCAACATCGTTCCCAGGGCCTTTACTCTACAGTCACTGCATTAGATGAGGAAGCGATAAACAGATCGAGCTATATCAGTACACATTTATTGGTGGTTGATTCTTTGTAAGCTTGTTGATCTGTATTTGGACAAAAAATGCTCCAACATGGTCACGTAATGTAGTCACTATAGTCTCGCGAGCGAATCCCTCGAATCATTTTAAGATACGCTCATACGTGAAAAACAAGTTCATTACGCGATAATGTGCTCTGCATTGCTTTAAACACCAGTTTCTTGCAGAGAGAATCCCTTGCCCTTTTTTTAAGGGCGCTAAGACACGGTTTGCGCATGACGGAAAAATTTAGCCTTAATTTTTCAAGTTCGTCTTGAAATCCATGCTCGACCATCTTCTACATCCTTGTTCCTTTATGGTTTGTTATTATCTTTTTGGTGTTTTTCTATCTTAGTGAAGTATTTCATGTATTTTCAGGTTTTTTAAAGGCAATTTTGTACGTGGCCAAATTAACTCAAAATACTGAGGTTCTTTAAATCACAGTCGACTGAATATATTGAGCTGACTGGGTGGGATAACATTGACGTCATCAAGTCCGGTTATGTCTGGTTGTACTGTCATTTTCGGGGGGTCTGCGGAAAGTTAAGGGGTATCTATACAAAGACCATTTTCCAATATATTAAAAAGTTCCTAACTTAACTTCGAGGCTTGGGGGAACAAACCAAAGGAAATTAATAATTCATTTGTCAACCTTGATGCGATTTCTTTTATTTTATTCCCCAGGCCTCGGAGCCAGGTTAGAATCTTGATATATCGGAGAGGACTTCTTACCTCGGGTGGGACTCCCTTATGAAAAGGATGTGGGTGCTCATGGGGAAACTGTTTAAAAAAGAATCCATAAGAGCTATCAAGATCCTGTTTTGTGGGCATGTCTCGAAATTTCTTTTTCCCTAAGAGGTGTTGATTCTAACATAACACATTATCTCCTATCATATTTTTTTGGCTCAATACCCTAAAAGGTACTGCAAATGCTAACACTGT
>CM042759.1:17840814-17906246 GCA_022496165.2 Catalaphyllia jardinei | reverse complement strand
GAAGAATTTGGTCATTTCACATTGTTTTGCAGAGGACGGCAAAGAAATGTACAAAGATTTATAACGCACGTGCACAGCTATTGTTCTGGGCCGGGTTGTTCGAAATCCGGTTAACGTTAACCCAGGATTAAACGTTAACTGCAGCATTAAAACTGCAGGGCAGACAATATAAACAGAACATCTCACCAAAAAGTTACAAAACTGAAATCATGATTCTCGATAACTTTGGGTTAGCTTAATCAGGCTTTGAACAACCCGGTCCCTTTGCCATCGTGGTTTTCTTAAGCTTCCCGGAAATCATGCCACATCTCCTCAGAATAGTAAATACAAAAGAGCAGATTACTTTTGAATATTATATTTTGTTAAACTGCTCGAAATATATTAATAAGGAATTAACCTTTAATACAAAATAAGTACACATAGCATCAAATATTTTTGTGATGACATCAGTCAAGCACAAAACTCTCACCAATCACACTCGTGTGCTATTTTTTTGTCCCTCCTTTGTAGAAAAGAAATTAATATAAACATACAAAAGTTAAAGGAAAAGTATTATATTAAGAACTGGTAGTAATAATTGAAATATCATCTATGAACTTTTATTTGATATCAAATACTGTTTAAGGCAGGAGTGAAGCACGAGGAAATTTCTCTAGCATTTTGACACTCCCCCACCAAATGCAAATCTTCACATGAATACACCAATTTAAAACCACATTTTCATCAACTTTCCCCTAAACTCTGGCATTTGACAGTGTCACTTAATTTTACACATTTTCGATCTTTGTTTGATAACCAGATGAATTTCTTATTACCTCTAATCTATTACAGAGCAACTACTGCAACCAAGGCTACCTGACACAGTTATGTGCAAAGTAACTAAATATAAAACGGAAACTTCTTGGATGTTTTAGACTGTAGATTTCTGACAAACCGGTGATGTAATAGACCATTTTACAGTTGTGGGCTTAGTGACCTGGCCTCTGAATGGCAGGGAGCCTGGTGTTGACCTTGTTTTGATACAGACCTCACTGTTTTTATTATGCAAATCAAGTTGTTCTTATGCTAACTAGTTTGCAGTTACATGAGAAAAACAGAGAGGTCTGTATCAAAGCAAGGTCGACACCAGCGTGGCTTGCATTCATGGCCAGGTAACTAAGCACACAATTGTAAAATGGTCTATTTGACATCATGAAACAATCTGCCATGGCCTTGTTTGATGCAAAGTTTCAAGCCCAGTTATAAAGGATTTAACAATAATTAAAATCTGATTTCTCATTATCACCATCAAGACGTCAGCTGGTGAGAATAAGTGTTTTGATGTGTGTAATGCCTGTAGTGTAGGTACAGATTTGTTGTTGCAACAAGGCAATTTGTTTCCAGGGACTGTCATTTGGAGCTACCAGTAATTACAGCTATTTTAATCAACTTTGCCAGACCAACGCCTTGATCTTGTATGTGGAGAAAGCAAAAGGTAGTATGGGTAGAGATAAACAACTGGTGCCGTGCTGATAAGTATATGACATATCCAGACGGTGTAGGGTTTGAAAAAATCCCTTCTGTGGGGGAGGTATGGAGTTTTTCTGGAACTACACATTGCAAGAGCCCAACACTTCACACGAACATAACTAAAGTTATCTGCATTGAGCTACACTTGATACTATACTTTACACTCTTCTTCAAATAGTGAATTTCTCATGTCTTCCTAAACATCAAGCTGCTCTGGTAACGGGAAAGAGGAGAATGGAACCAAGGCCTTAGCAACCTCTCTCGTGGCACTTTGATTGACTTGCTGTTGACCATTGTTTGTGGTTCCACATTGTTCAAACGTTCTGCAGGGAAAAAAATGTCTTGTTACAAGAAACATGAATATGACTGAACTACCCACTCTCCCAGGACAAATCAGTGTTGTGACCATTCTTAAGGGTTATCTGAATGCACAACCTTTAAAATCCAGAGATAATTGGAGAATGAAAAATCTAGTAAGGTCTTAGGCACTTGCTGAGTTTCCAGTTGTTGGAAAGCAACATTTCTAAATTTTAGTGTAGACTGAACTTTATTATCTCTACTTCTAATGATGACTAGCCAGCAGCAAACACAAAAACTAACCTATCAATTAGAAGTGAATGCTCAGTAGCGAGGTGTTTAGTCTGTTACTAATGACAAACAATTTGCACTGCATAAAGTTTAAGATGTGTCTTTTGCCTGAATCATAATGGCCAGTGACCTCTATTAGTTATCAGAGTAGTTGTATTCATCACCTCAAACAGAACATTTGCTCTGATGAATACAACTTCATTTGAACCATGATTCCTAGTAGGCACTATTAACGAGGGAATTGGCCACCTAGGAAACAGTGAAAAAATAATTGTGCCATGACATTAAGTACTGACAGGAGTACATTGATGCATATTTAATATAGGTTACTCACCTCTATGTACCAAATAAACACTTGTGTCATGAGGGCCATAAGGATAGCCTGTCAGCTTACAGTTCTGGGATGAAAGAACATGATAACAGGTAATCGTTGAAGAATGTTCTTCAAGATTAGACAAAGTTCTTGGGTCTTGTCATCTTGAATTTTTCCCAAAGTAGTTCAACTCACACTAGCCCCTTTTTGTTTTGACTTGATTTCTTTAGCAAAGTGAAGAAAGTCTCAGGCATGCTGCATTGAACTCAGTTGACAGTCTTAAAATTATCACATGGCATATAATTTATAAGAAACTATTGGGTTGTGTAGGAAGGTCAGTTAAATTTGATTCAACTAGAAGTTGTTAGAGGCAAATTAATTGCTGTAGCAACTTTGACATTTTTCATCTATCCAGTTAAGAATAAAAACTAATGCTACTTGCAAAGGTTAGAATCATTTAATACGTAATATAATTTTTCATAACCTCTAGAGACAAATACATCATAGATGGAAGAATACCTCTAGAATAAGATTTCTGTTCTTCATATCCTGTGTCCATGGTGGAACATAACGTTGCGGAATTTGAGGATGGTGACGAGACCACACAGGTATGCTAAACACAGTACAAGGCAGAAAACATAGTTTAGTTTGATTTAAATACCATATCTGCAAAAACATAGTCCCATACTTGAACTTCGTAAACAACAAGGACACCAGACCTTACTGTCTAGCTCTAGAAATCACGATTGCATGGAGGTAAGCGTTCCTAGAAGTAGAAAGGGTGTTGTAAGTACTACATTTGTAAGCTTGTTGCACCTGATTTGGCGTATTTGATTTTAAAGTGGGCAATCTCGTAAGCTATAAAGTTTGTCTTAGTTCCAGGGATAAGTAAACTAAGATCCGATCAACACTATAACAGTAACTTATAAAAACTATTCATGATTTTAAGATCAGTCGAATTCGTTGCCCGGTAGAATACTTCATTGTAAACAAAAAGCAATTCCTTGGCAACTTACATCTACATAACATTACATAAACTATTGAGAAAGCACCAACAACGAAGGAGGAAAACATACCTGTGACTAGTCTGACTGTCGGTTGCCATGTCTTGTAGTTTCCTTATGCAATCGTTTCAACGCTTAACTCTGTTTTTCTAGTCTCAGACAAACTAATTAGCAGTGTCGAAGTTTCGAAGGTATGGTGTTGCCCCAGAGGTACTGGGAATAAATTCGGCTTAGTCCCACTCGTCCAATGCGCAAAATTTTTTAGAGCTTTGCCAATACGGCCGTAGAAACTACACTCAACAAGAATACAGGAAAGCCGTTCCATATTCGACAATACCGTAAACTTCCGAAAGTAACCATCCCCGAAGTTCCCCGAAAGTAATGGCTGATTACACAGTCTATCTTCAGGTTGTAGAGAATGACTCTAGTTTTAAACGTTTCAAACTTAAAATATGGGAAACACGGTATAAATCCGAGCCCCAGATGGGATTTGAACCCACGACCCTTCGTGATCTAGTCGGATGCTCTAACCACTGAGCTACTGGAGACTCTATGGTGAGCAAGGCTGAAACAAAACAAAACAAAACAATGGGAAATTAAAAAAAAAATAGCCAACTATTTTATTTCGCAGAATGTCACAACCTATAAACATAACAATAAGAACGTTTATAACATTTTGACTAGCCACTTCCTTATCTTGCTAAACATTATAAAATGCTTCTCGCTACCACGATAGCTTCATTTCCAGGGGCTTTGTTCATTCCATGTCCTTTTATTTTTTGTCAGTTTTTATCTTGAGCCAGCCACTGGCATACGAGTGTGATAGACTTGATAGCTCGAGAAACCATCGGAAGTGTAATAAGCGCCGAATTTACAGACAACAACAACTTTATCGCATGCACCAAACGAGCTTCCGGCAATTCCACAAACTAACCTACAACGTGTTCATGATTTTCAAGACGAAGTACCACGGAAAAAAACGAAAGATTTTGAAAAACATTTAAATAACCTTACGGCAATCATAGCCACAGGTAATATTGGTCAATGGAAGAGGTATATGCGATTGCAGCGCCTCAAAAAACGTAGTTTTACCCGGCGACTGAATTGACTGTGAATGATCAGTATCGTCTTATCTAGACGCTTCCGAATGGGATTTGAAGTATCTACATGGAGTCTTAAATGATTCGGTTTCCGACTGTGACTCAGTTACACAAACGACGTGAAACATGAAGCAGCAAGACTCAGGTTCCACTGAGAATTGCTTTGGGATTTGAAATCAGGGTTTTAATGAAACGAGTCCAAGTTTTAATTAATTTACCTTGAGTTTTTAAGGGGTGTAAATCACAAAAGACTGATCACTACTAATGAGACACATTTTAAAAATATTTTTTAAAACGACCACACAAAGAGTGTGTAATTACTCCTACATTAATTTTGAATTGCATTCATTTACATTTACTACATGCCTAATGAGAAATGCGTTATGAGGCTACGAGCCGCGTCCGGACTGCTATGCGAATAAAACACTTCGTGAATGTTATTTTGATTGTTGTGCAATACAAA
The DNA here is from genome assembly GCA_022496165.2 of Catalaphyllia jardinei. Lineage (NCBI taxonomy): Eukaryota > Metazoa > Cnidaria > Anthozoa > Scleractinia > Caryophylliidae > Catalaphyllia > Catalaphyllia jardinei. The sequence goes on along the minus strand of CM042759.1, from coordinate 17,901,269 downwards.
AGTACAAAAGAGTAAAGTAAAACTTCATTTAAACAGGATAACCGAGTCAGCTCAAAGGCTGGTATCCATGCATAGGGGCAAAGTATGAATAACATCAGGTTAATACAATTCATGCTTGCGTTCGAGCATTATTATTTGAAGCCTTTTGATAATTAATTTGGTAGATGCAAAATTCTCCATGCATTGCAATATAACACTGAATCACAAGCAAAAAATTAACCTAAACACAAGTGCGAGATAAAACAGTGTAGTAATCGCTTTTGGTCATAAAACGACTGATTCACGTTCATGTCAAACTTGTACGCTATCATTAAAGTAGCGTAAAATATTAATGTTAAATTCACAAGTACAATACCGAAAAAACGAATTTGCAATTACTGTTTGTCAATTATAGCAGGTATCCAGTATGAATAATTTGTATTATAAAAGTGTACTGCGAAATGATTAGTACGTTAGGACCAGTGAGCGAAGACCACGAAACCAGGAATCTGAAAAGCACAGTGTGAAATGCCTAACATAGCTTTTAAAGCTTTTTGTGCTAAGCATATGCGTTAAGCTGCGAATATATCAGTAAGTTTTGAGCTGACAACTTTTTCTAAAAAACATGTACCCATGTTGCAACAGATTAATTGAATTCATATCGTCTACCGGGTCAAAAAGGAGAAATATAATGAGAGGAAAACTAACAGACACAAATTCAAGTCTCTGATCAAGGAAGGAAAATTACCTGTAATTGTTACAAAAAAATAGATGGAAAATTATTTTGTTTACTTCGGCCAGGTGAAACAATGACAAAGACAAGGAAGACAAGGCGATTTTGTTTGGGCAGGAAGATGACATATTTCCGGTGGTTGACTTGAATTTGCATTCATGTCATGAATACACTGCTGACATCAATTTGTACTGTGAAATAACAGCGGGTAATTAATTTACCAGTGAAGCCGTCGAAGAGAAGCAAGACGAATTACACATCGCGTTGAAACTAACGGTAAGTTTTGTGGTTGTTTTTGGTAAACGTGTCGTAAAATTTTACGTTTTTGTTGTTATTTTAAATGTTGTAATGCAACCTTTTTTCCTTTATTTCAATTTTCAATCATAATAGCAAATAGCATGACAAGTAACTGGCAAAAATCAAGTCGTACCCTTGAACTAGTGATTTCCCGATGAAAAGTTGGTTATTCTATGATAAATCGACTTTCTTTAAGAATGCAATGGTTTGTTTATATCTTTTCGTTGTACTTTATGGAGCAATATTTGGCATTTAATTTCAGCTGACTCGCGTTTAATTAATAGCGACAGTCTGCGATCGAGATTCCATGCAGTTACTTATAACATTTTCGTACTACTAGTAAGCGAACGTTTTTTTAACAGCTTTAATGACCATTACACTTGTTACATACAACAAGATAAATAACCGAGAAGAAATGAAATGAAATACATATGCAAAGTAATATGAAGTGATAACATTAAAAGGGCAGGTGCGAACGGGACGCGAGGACCCATGCGAGGCACCGCCCATGGGAAAAAATTAAGATGCAAATAATAATTAAAAACACGGTTGAATATAAAAGACGCTGAAAACTAGGGAAGACAGGGCCAGGATCGTACAATTGACCAGGTACAAGGATAGTATATGTCAAAGTGTTTGTGCAGAAGGGGAAACATGTGCTCAGTAACAAAGTTGCGGAAGGAAGCAGTAGTTGAAAAAATTTTGGCATAGGGTGCAAGATGCCAGTGTTTGCTTGTTCAATATAGGATATCATTTGCGAAAACAGTTTGTTCACATTTGAATTAAAAATCCACATAGCACAGAGAAAACATATCCTTATTGATAACACTGAAATATCTACATGGTTCTACCTAAAAGGTTTGGTGAGGGTGTATATTTTTTCTGCATCTAGAACCATTTTCCTACTTCAGACAAAAATATGTGATTTTTCTATACCCCATTTTAATCCAGACCAAAACAGCGCGAAAAAATCATCAACTTAAAAAAATTGATTTCCTACATAACTTAACTGAGACTTCTAAAATTAGCACGTGAGCTCAGTCAACAAGGAGTGCCTTCCATTGCGTACAAATTTGAGAAGGGTTCAAATTTCCAGATGTTAATAAAGGAAAGATATTCAGTTCTTCCAAACATGCAGAAAACCGAATTCCAGGCCCGTGGCCAGAACACACGCTCTTTCACGGTCTTTCGTTTTCACAAAAACGGCCAATATCTATAAACTATTTCAATTCGAAACAACTTACAGAAAGACTCCACACAATTCAAGTTCGAGTAACGAGCAGGCAAAAATCTTTGTACTGGAGTTATTTGCATTAAATTGCAAACTCCTGTTCGACTGTTTTAAATATCTTTTCAACAGAAATTTATTCTAGCAACGCCAAATGTCGAAACCAAATTTTGAAGATGAATTTCAAATTACATTTTTCTGATCTCTGAACTTTGAAATTTATTTTCTCGAGTTCCATACGAAATTGTTTTCAGTGTCAGTTATTTTAGGGAACTATTTATATCTTTAGCTTTAGGCAAATGCAAAAAGTACAGTAATATATGTAAAATTAAACCGTGGTACAAGGTTTTTGTCTATAATAAAACTGAAATTGCTCGATTTCCTGTCGGATTTCGCCTTAACACCATACTTTTTATGGCCATCCTGTCACTGTATCGCCCCTACCTTTTCCACGATATGCAAGCTTTGTAGGGACTTGCTTTATTCAGTCTGATTTTGGTAAACTTGATCAGAAAAGAAATTGCTTATTCCAGCAATCTTGCCTCTTTTTAGGTAACTTCTCGTGATTAGTCCTTAGACTTAACCGGCAGGAATTAGAAATTTCAATGTTTAAATCAGAACTCTGTTTCTAATTTGAACACCGTAATTTCTCGTTATCTCGACTTTTCCCCAGCCTCTTTACCTCCGTTCTAAATTTAGTTTCTTAGTAAACATTTAAGATTGAAGTTCATTTTTTTGTGTGGGTAAGGATTGTTATTTGCTCTTACAACGTTGCCCTTGGATGCTGTTTTCTTTTTCCAAATTTCGCCCAACGTGCTTCAACTACTGGATTAACTTTCGAGCATTAGCCGATTCAGCAAAGCCTATTTTTTGTAGAAAATATCGTTCTTCTCCTACTTAAATGGATGGAAGCATAACTATACTTTTCTTTAGTTCAAGATTTAGAATTGAGTAAACATTTCTCGTTAACGTTTAAAACGTGTTCCGTTACACCGCGTTACTCCACGTTACCTCCCGTTACAGCACGTATCCTTACGTACTTCCAGAGTAGTGATGAGCAAAAAAGAAACGGACACAACTTTACCGAAATTTCATTATACGTACGTTTTTTAATGGAAGATGGTTGTTGAATGATGAAGATTAAATAAATGTTCGAGAGAAGGCCAGGTGACTTATTTGCCGAAGAGGAGCTTCATTAAATTGTGTATTGGTGGACGCTTGCGAGTGAATCAGCTTTATAATCTTCACATCTTTGTACTATATTTTAAGATGTTTAGGTATGCTTTTAAGCGCGGTAAATGTGATGTTAATGATTTTGTTAGTGTATGTAGTGTTGTCCAGCAGTTTTTATAGAGATAAAAGGGTTTTCTAATCACCTTAATTTTTTTCATAAGAAAGGGGAAATATTTGCTAACTTACTTACATTTTGCACATTTAGCACCTTATTTATCTCACGAATTTGTGCGGAGAAAGCATCAGGCTGGTGAAAATGGATTGACTTCGAACGTTTTCAAACGAATAGTTATCGATATTTTTAGCTCTTGGTGTGAAAATTTCGAGGTTGATTCGCGTTTTCAAAAACTGTTGAAGTATTTAGTACATTACAGATTAAATTACTAGGAATAATCATTCCATGTCTTTTCAACACTCAGAGCTGATGTTTTTAAAGCTCGATCAGAGAGGCACTTAAGTTAATGGACAATCATTGTAAACAATGCTTTGACTACAGGGACGAAACAGTTTCCGAACGTCATTATTGCCACTCAGAAATGAAATTATAGAAATAATTTCAATGCTATTTTTTTCAGGCTTATTTCGGCGGACAGAATCGAAAAATCATTTGCCCGGTTTCTTCTGACTGCAAGTAAGTTTCAGCAGTTTCGAGAACTTAAGACAAAAAATATTCATTGGAAGTTTTTTTTCCTACAAAACCTTTCAAGCATCTTCCTGTAGGGAAAGAAGGTGTTCTATTAGCCATAACAGGATATTTAAAACACAAAGATATTTTTTAAAACGCCAGGTACGTGTTCCCTAAGCCAAGGTTAGTTCATATAACCGTTTCTTGAAATGTAGACGAACAAGCGGATTCTAAATCGAAGTGGAAAAACCTGAAAAAGGTAGTAATGTTACTTGTTAATACTGCTACTTACATTTGTATTTAGCTTAAGTCACTGACACAAAATGCTAATTATACTGTGTACGAATTCTCAAAGCTAGGAAGTCGCTTATCGAAACAATAACTGAAGAATGGTACATATGTTATATTTTTCGATGTTTTTTCGTTAGAAACTCTGAAGGCACACGAACTGAACACGTTTAAATCAGTAAATTAAATAAATCAAACACTGGACTAGAAGATAACATCACCATCTTCTTCGAAGGATAATCAGAATACTAACTGAGAACTTTTCATTTTTGCAGGACTACATACATTTATGCTTTGCTTTTGTCATTTCGAGCCTCCAGTTATCAGTTTCAAAACTTGCCACCTTTCGTTCTCCAAGTAGTCCATTCTTTTTTTCTCATATGACCAATGATTTTTTCCTGGTACACAAACTAAACAAAACCTGAAAACACTCAGTCAAAGCTATTTTCCTCAAAATTTTAATTACTTTCTTGAATTGTCAAACAAACCAGGTAATGGAAGCACCGTTACCGTTACGTTTCTTATTTCTATGTTTTTACTTGAACTTAAGTGTTTTTGCTTATTCCGGACGTATTTTGGTGGTTAAACTAAGCTGGATAGCGAGTGCCGGCACGGTTGGCAAAATATCATCTTGACGAATACATCCGAGTCTTTGCGTCAACTTGACCGCTTGGCTTTTAAAGGACATAATTAAATGAGCCCGCATTGCTCCGTTTGTTGACCAGTTTTGTTGCTTAGTAACGAGAAGTGACGTATTTAAAATAGATATATTAAGAAAGTCTCCTTTGGCTGCATTCTGTGACGACCTTGCTAGATCAGTTCGAAGGTCAAACGGCGCACGACGGTTTTTTTCTGCACTGGATGGAAAACCTTTAAGGTACTTTTTGTTAATTCTGTTAAGAATAAATATCCTTATGTGGAGTTTAACTTAGCACCATACAGAGAGGCCCCTTTTGGGAGCACGTATGTCAATTTTAAAGTATATTTTCTCTCCTATCTAGTTTCATTTGTCAGTTTCTTTTTATGGAGATTTGCGCACGACACCAATTCCTTTTTTTGTGATTGAAAGGAGGCGAAATTGCAACTTTTCCTTGCCCCATTAGCAAGTTCTAGAACTGAAAGATGGCAAACAAACATTCTTATTATTAGTAGACAATTTATGCATCTTTTCCAAGCACGTATCGGCAACAATATATATTAATTTCTATGATTGTTCATACGATGCTTCCAATGCTCGGCGCACTATTAGCACTTGAAGTAAATCACTCCGGTATCGCAGGTTACAAATGTTTTCTTTTTTTCTTTATCGTCTAGTCATTTTTATTTGCATTCACATAGAGCAGATGTAGTTTTCGTAGATTGGGCTTTTTTTGCTTGTGAGTGACATTTGAACTGTTACCAGGCCATGTACATATGCACATGTCAATACCAACATTAAGGCATTTCTTTTTTTTGTTGCTTCTAGGTGATACGAAATAGTAGTTTGACTTCGCGTGATATTATCTTCAACCATTCTACTATCACACCGTGCAAATCAAAGATGTTGTTAAGAGCTCAAACAAATAATTCAGGTTTCCAGGAAAATAAATGCGAGCTACCCAATCACAGCATTCAAATTTAATTGCTAGTATTTGTTTATTGCGGTGAAACCAATGGCGATAATAATTTTAAAAAGATCAAGCACTCTCGGCGTTCTTTGGTGTTTCACGTATTCTGGTAATTAACCCCAAAGTGGTCCAATTTGGTTGCACAACTAAAAGAAAAATTAATATAACTTAAGACGAAGCGATATCCTATTCATGGAAAAAATTCGCAGTGATAAAGTTATTTCTGAAAGTTCTGTGAGATACATTTAGTCTCTGGAGCCACATAAACTACGCGTGCGGCACGCGAATGGCACGTGAATTAAGTTATTAAGAGGAATCCGTGCTGTTTGTCTTCCAACTTGTAGTGGTAATTACGCTTAGAGGATTCCAATTCATTATACGGAGGATTAGCAAAATCTGACGACCGCGCTACAGGAGATTGACTTTCTTTAATAGCTATTATGATTACCAACAGGATTGGACGACACAAAGTCTTGTCTTTAACATACCAATTTATTATGACAGTTAAGAAAAAGCGTGTGATTTTACATCTTATATGCAAAATTCTATTCATTTATTTCTTACTTGAAAATGATCTCAGCGAGATCGAAACGTCGTATTTTTTCGCTAATTTTTATCTTAAGAAAAAGCCATTTCTGAAAGGTTTTGGGGATATTAAGAGGTGGTTATTAAAGAGAAGGAACCAAATAGAGCGGGCACGGGGCACGCAAATATTTTATTGGCCGGGTTGGGGGGCATTCTCTTATATGGGCTAAATAGTATGTGCGGCCCCAATGGGTAGTGCCGTCAGTTTTTCAGCCGTTTTTGGTCATAAATAGGGTATCGACCAAATTTTCTTGGGAGTATCCGCCAGGCTAATTAACACCTTGTTATTGAACAGCTTTTTAGTGGGCTCAAATCGCTCGAGTTTGGCGAAAAATAGGGTGTGCTTTGAACCAATCAGTTATGGTTAGGCTACTCAGTCTAAGTTTTTATGTTGTACGTATAAAAACAAACCGTACTTGACAATTGTTTGAAGGGCAAACAAAACCCATTAACTCCTTAGGCGAGAACAGCTTTAACTTTGGCAATGCAATGCACGTGATCAAGAAGTGAAAGCGACTCGCGAATGCATAACGTAATTGTGAATCCCCAGATAAAATTCAAAATAATTTTTGCGTACTGCATTAATTTCTCTCGGAGAGGGTTATCCAAATGCGAACTCGAAACAGTGCACGCGAGTTGTGTTTGCCCATGCCGGGAAAATAAACTGAAACTGCTTCCCAAGAAGCCAGTCATTAAGTACTCATTAATGGAAACTTTATTGCTTCGAGAAAAAAAATGACCAATTTCCTATTAGTAATTACTACCTCACATGTAAATACAAGGTCACGAAAATTTGTTGCCGGAGAAGAAACTGTTTTCCTTCCAAAATCGACGTCAAACGCGAAACCATACTTAACGGACTTTATATTTCAGTTTTCTACCTTTTTATTCTCCGCCATTCTATGACGATATTGCATTTAACTCGCCGAAATACTTTTTAAAATAGGTAACTTCTTCCGTTTGCAAACGAACCGTAAGAACGAGCAGGTCCTAAGTTTGTTGTTGTCAGTTTGTTCAAAACTGGCCTGAAAACTCTGGAGGCAAAAATGACCTAAGTGAATAGAAATCAAACTGTGATAAAAGCCGAGAAACCTGGAAATGGGCTCTTGCCAAGTTATTTTTATTTTTCATCAGAAATGTTAACAAACCTTTTAATTTCTTCTCCTTCCGTTTGATTTTTGTGAGCTTCCGTATCATTTTCCTCGTCACAATTCTCAGCTGCCTTTCTTCAAGCCATTTATTTCTCGTAATTTTACTCTTCAAATGCGTTTTCTTTCTCAGGCAGAGTAATAAAACTCACTGTTTTATTTTCATTTTCGTTTTATTGCTACACAAAATGGGAATGACGCAATTGAAATTCGAGTGTTCAGCCGGGGGATAAATTTAAAATAGGATAATATGCTTTCGACTTAAATCGCTAGCGAGTGCTTATGATAGTAACATTTATTACGTACTAGACAGGTCATACCAAGAAGAAGTCAGATTTGAGGCTTGTAACAGCTATGACTGAATAATCAACTATTGGAAAGAAAATATGCTCTACGCCTAAACCTATCTAAGAACAACCAAGACTTCCTAAAGGTCGATAATAATGAAATGGATTAACTCTCTCAAATAAAGGCTTAGTTTTTAATGCGTTCATCTTGAAAGGCAAAACCTTTTAACTAAGACAGGAGATAATGGACTAGGAAAATGTATGATGGACTTCCAAATTCTCCTGGGGAACTTTAAACGAAACGCATAGCAGTCATTAAGGAGAATAAGTACTTCAAACGCGGGCTGTGCAATTGAGTTCATTTAGCAGATGGTCGCTGTATGTATAAATGTGTTGCTCGAATGTCAAGGCCCTGGGTATTGCTGTGTTTCGTTGAGAATATCAAAGGCCGCTTTTGGATTAGCCACAAATTAGTAAAAGGACCGCTTCAGCAGACAAAATGGGTATCTAGTACCAAATAATCGAAAGGCAGAATTGTTAACTGGAATAAGGCACCCTTGCGTGTAAGTACATAAGTCATTGATAGCACGGAGTAGTTATCTACTGGCACTAAGCAACGATATTGTCGACACTTGGTGACAGTAAATTGTTTCAGCTGGTTCAAGCGTAGCCTTGTGTTCCATTCACTGGAGCAAAGAGGTCAGAGAGTGTAAGTCAATCGAACTGCGGTCATCTTCTTGATTGTACCAGAGAAACCTAAATGAGGTAACAACAAATTTGAAAGGCACAAACAAGGTCAAGATTGGAGGTATATGAGATGAGATACCCTTTAAGTGTTACAAGTAGGGGATGGAGAATGCTTCGATATGAAAAGCATTGAGTGCGAAGTAAATTTTGATGTTCTAGCGCGCGTCGGACAAAAAAGTGAATTTTTCTTGAAATATTTAGGTATTAATGTAACTGCTCTATTGAAATACAGTTATGGGACGTCCAAAAAAGAATCTGATTTATCCGTTACTGGTTAAAACCGAAACTCGTGCAAACTAAACAATCACAAAGATTATATTTTTCTTTAACAATGTTTCAGAAATCCTATTGATTTCACAGTGAGGTCAGGTCTACAACACTAAAGGGTTTTTTTTTCAAGGTGTTTTTTCTAGAAATATCATTTAATTAAGATTTTTTCATCTTCTTCTTCTCAAGTCCAATTCGGCGGGAGTCCGAAAACAAAATCTTTGTCAGTTATAATCAATTTTTACTGTGACTGCCGAAACAAGATAGACAGATATATATATTTTGTATGTAAATGATCAGTGTGGCTTAGGAGTCGGTCAAACTTAAAGTTAGAGCCCATTGTTTTCACGTCAAAAAAGATTACAAACGGAGTACAAGCTAAATTGATCAGGATGTGTTTATGACATTATGACATGTGCACTGACGAGAAAAAATCACTTCCAGCCTTGTTTTTTTTGTAATTTCCCGTGATAAAAAGAAATGAAGAAACAAACACTTGACATGTACTGAAGTGTTAGCTTTGCAGAAGGTGTAAAAACTTCAGATTTTCTGTAATAACTGGTTTACTGTGTTTGCTTGAAAAAATTGTGTCCAGATTCGGATTAAGTTTAGCTTCTTAAATGCTGAATATAATCTGTTGAATTAGTGTGAGATTGCTATGATCCCAGTTGGTTAATTCAGGATTTGATATTTTTCATCCCAAGTTTCTTTCAATATTAATTTTAATTTAGGATGTCGGAGGTTGTTTGCTCAACCAAGGTGTGATAATAATGTCGGCATATTAACCTGACATGTTGAACATGACGAACACATCTTCCTTCACCTGTTCAGTTTGCCAAAACATTTTCCTTATGATTCAGTATTTCTTTCCATATTTCATTTGCTGTTTTCGTCTTCTTTAGACTGTTTTTAGTCATGGTTTCTGAATATCAACTAGAGATTTACCTACTAACAAAATCTTGACCCGCAAGTTCACCCACCGGCAAAAAAAGAAAGATTCACTGTTTTTTTTTGTTATCACCTGCTTACTGTATCTTACAAAGTCACTCTTTACATATACTTCCTTACTTGAACAAACCATTTTGACGCATTAGTCTCAAGAGGTACTTAAGACTCAAATTGGACATAAGTATTTTCAGGCGCTATTTCAGTAAAGCTTCGGCGTTGATTGTCTTACAAAAGACTCTGATTTCGAACTCACTTTGAGGAGGAACACGTTTAAATTCTTCTCTCCGTGCTGTGCAGTGTAAACTACTAAAACAGACGATAATGGAAGGAATTTTTGATTTCATTGTTTTGCAGATTAAGAGATGAGGAGTGTATATACAGTTTTCGCGATTTTTTCTTTCCTTATTGGGGGAAGTGGTGTAATCCTCAACTTTCTCGTTTGTCTTGTCTACTTCACAACACCTCGACTTTTAGACGCTCCCAACATCTTCATACTTAACATTGCGGTTGGTGACCTAACGTACTCGGTAGTTGCCCTTCCAATGCTGGTAGCGTCCAATGTGCGTGGTGAGTGGGCCTTTGGAGCAGAAGGTTGCACGGCTTACGGTTTCCTCACAACTTTCTTTTCCCTTGGTTCTATGATGCACTTGGCTGGCGCGGCGTATGAACGATACTTCACGATTTGCAAGCTATTCAACGACGGCCAAGCTCAGTTCAGTAGAAAGAAAGCCATATTCCTGTCCGGAATACTATGGTGCTATTCGCTGTTTTGGAGCCTGGCGCCTGCCTGTGGCTGGTCAAGCTACGTGCTGGAGGGGATTGGAACGAGCTGTTCTGTGGATTGGACGTCAAAAGACGCTGGTCATGTATCATACACGGTATGGTTAATGCTGGCGTGCTTTGTGCTTCCTGTAGCCGTTATCGTTTACTGCTACTACAAAACACACAAGGCCCTAGGCGAGTTAAGTAAACAAGCAGTACAGAATTGGGGCGAGAACAGCCGCGCCACCCATGACACCCTGCAGGCTGAGCGTAAGATGGTTTGGATAACAGTTGCTATTACAGCAGGATTTCTAATCGCTTGGACGCCGTACACTCTGGCCTCGATAGCTGCTGTTCTGAAACCAGGCGTAGTCAATGATATCGGTGCCTCAATTCCAGCATACATCGCCAAATCCTCGGCTTGTTACAATCCAATCATTTATGTATTCATGTACAGGAAGGTACGAAGCAGACTGCTGGGTATCCTGTATTGTAGGTGTGGTCGGGTTCAGCCCGTTGTAGGTTCAGTCAACACTGAACTAGCAACCCATGAGAAAACTGCAGGAGCGCGCGGATCACGAAACCAGCCGACTAACTCCTCTCCATCTACTGGTGAACCACGTTAGGCTGTACTGGACTTCTCAGCGTTCATCACCCGGAGACAGATTTGTTTATGGTGTACCCATATCATTGGCGGATCCAGACCTTGAGCTAAGGTGGGGGAGGGGGGAGGAGGGCGGTTTTGATTTACTTGCTCTACTGTCTACTGGCCTTTCTCTACTCTTTCATTGTTTCTTCTTTACCCAAAGTAAGGGGGCCCAGGCCCCCTCTCCTAGATCCGCCACTGTATATGCATGACCTGAATAGGCTCAAGGTGCTGGAATATTTTGACCGGTGTGTTGGGATTCTACTCCAAGCCGGATAACAGAGGAGTCTAGCCCACAACGTCACACAGTCTTGCACTACTAAGTACCCCGTGCCGGCAATGGAAGCTGACTACTTGAACGAAGAAAACGTAATTGTCTGCGAGGCTGGACCGAACGGGTATAAGTGCCAAAGTAATTCAGGAAGCCATTAAAGTTGGAAGAAACAATGTTCTCAGTTTATGCAGTGTAACGTACTTTAGCCAAGAATTTCACCTACGCCTCAAAAAGGATTTCTTTAGCTTAGGGGAAATCTAGCAGATGATTAGAAGATGCAAGAGTATCCAGTAATCAATCAACCGTTGCCGTCTGCTTGCGCGCCGATTTTAAGCCGAAAGAGTGGGATCCGTCCCGCAGGGATCACATGCTCATTTCGACATGGGACATGTGGTAGTACTGTACGTTGCCACAGAATTTCGAACCAGATTGCGCATATTTGTCAAGTCTTTGGCTCACAGTAAATAAATAACGTAAATAAGATGAAAGATTAGGAAAGGACAGGTTTAGGAAATAGAGGCTCGTTCGTGAAAATAAGCCTACATTAAATGTCTTTAAACGTAGATATCACGGAAATGACAGGGTCTCCGTGCCGTCCAAATGATCTGTGATCACTGGGATCCGCTGACACATCAGTGAAAAACAAAATGAAAAAATTACGCTTTTTGGCTGGTGGGTTAGGGGGTAGGACTGGGGGAGGGGGCGGGGAGAGAAACTGCTTCATGACTGTCGGGCCTTAGCTGTGTTGCCGTGGTTTAATTAAAGCTTTATTGAACGCGTTGCTAACACATTTCGTTTCGATGGCCTCTTAACCAAAAGGAACGAAAGTTTATTTATTCCGTTCTGAGCATTGTATTAATTCTCCCACTCGTTTTTATCTCAAGCCCATGGAAACCTGGAAAACAATTTCCTCTGGTTCCAAGTTTGCCTTCTTTTAGTGGGCTTCCTTTTTGTGTCGACGCCATATTAGATTTGATGAAACCACTAGAGAATGTATGTTCACTGGGCTCCATATAAGAATAAACTTTACTCAAGCAACACACCCTCTTACAAAAACGCAGAATTTCTACGTGTACGTCTAATCTACGTCTAATCTACGTCAGAATTTAAAGTAGGTTTTTCTTTCTCTCTGACGTAGAAAGTAGAGCTGAGACAAGAGCGAGAAAAAAAGACTGGTGCAACTGTTTACGTTCTACATGTACTGTAGTTGCGACAGCTATGCTTCTAATTTTACATCAGATAACCATAGAATGTTTACATCTTCAGACTAACCTGGCCTAGCTCTTAAACAGCTAACTCACGGTTTGCGCATCTTGAAAAGTTTAGCCAAAATTTTTCAAGCTCGTCTTTTATAATCCATGTCAATCTTCTCCACCATCAACCATCGTTGTTCCTTTATAGTTTATTATCATAACTTTTTGGTGTTTTTAAACTAATATTTTCAGGTTTCCGTCAATTCAAAGGTGATTTTGTACGTGTTTAATAACTCAAAAGCCTTTAAATGAGCTCACTCGCGATATTTTAAGTTATCTTGGCCGAATACAAAATTGCCAATTTAAGGAAACCTGGAATAATGCCCGTAGTTAACTAAGATAAAAAAAACACATCATAGAGATTATAATAAAGCATAAGTGAACAACGACAGTCATGATGGAGAAGATTGAAAAGTAATACAAACGACGAACTTGAAAAATTTAGTCTAAACTTTTCCAGATTTGCAAACCGTGACGAAGCTGTTTTATTTGGAGTGTGCTGTAGGGACTCCGCGCGCGTTCGATTTGATGATCTCCCATTACGCCAAACAAATGTAGCTGCCGTTCGTATGGCGGCTTCTGTACCAGTCATTTTTTCTCATTCCACCTGAGAAATTCGAGAGAACAAAGTCACTTTGAATCCACCCTGTTGTAAAATTGCTCAAAGACGTCGAAGAACACTCAGGGGGATGTGGAAGAACAAGTTTTCGCGACAGAATTTGAGAAAACACGAGAGAAGAAAGTCCTAACAGCTCAGGCGTGTCTCTACGAGTCTTCAGCTGCTCAGGGGTACTCCAAGATTTGAGCCCTGCCATCTTTGATCCGCATGGTGAGGAGTTCCACTTAAAAGTTAAAGGGGAATCGCTTTCATTCTTCGCCGGTCCCAGTCTTGCCTCTATATCCGCGGGCTTTACTATTGCCTGTTCGCTGTAAGCTGTCTTAATTTGCATTAACGGCTGGGATTCGTTCCGAGGCTCCCGCGCTTTCTTTGCAGACACAGAAGCTTCAGGTTTGCCTCGTCGCTGCGTTACCGCTGGCTGATGAAACCTGCTGCCCGTTTCTGTTGTTACACAGGGCGTGGTTTGAATTGACACAAAGCTTTGACGAGTGCAGTGGCATTGGCGGCTGGCGATCGCAGTCAAAGACAACGCCAAGGACAAACTCAACACATAAGCCACGGTACACGCACACAACACCTGAAGAAGAAATAGCACATTTAGCTTGAGGTGTAGTGAAAATTTTATATCCTACAAAAAAGCAAGGTATTCCAGATCCCACCGGGTTCATAGGATGGATAATGCCATATAGCAAATAAATAAGCATCTACTTTGAATCTGAAGGTAGCTCAGGTTGTTGAAACGTCAGTCACCAACAACAATTCTTTCCGGACTAACTCACTCAGAACACAACCCAATACAAACTGCACTTTCTTTTTGAAACACTTATCCAGTCCAGGTGCAACAACACACACAAAAAAACACAAAAACTTTTATTTCACCCCAGAGTTAGAAAAGATTTATTACAATGTTCTAGATTAAAAACAAAAATGATAGGACTGCTAGCTGCACAAAAAAACCTACATGTAAGAGCAAAAAAGTGGGTAGAGGGTTTATCTAAAGGAGAAAATTATCCAAGAAGATAACAGTGTTCCCAACCAGGGCTGTAACTCCAGTTTAGTACAGTGACCATTAGATCACCCCACCCCACCCCACGAAATAAAAAAATAACATGTAGATCAACACCCACACATCACTCAGCAAATATTATTAATTTTTCAAGAACATTTTTCCATTCATCCCTTTTCTTGGGCATGTCCTTAAGTCAAGCTGCAAAAGACAAGCTCGAAACAAAAAAAATGCCAGTGCTCAAAACTCAAGTGCAAAATGGTGAGGACCAATGTAGAATTTTAATAATGTTAATACTTGCCCTTACCTTCAGTATTTCAAGCCTGAAAATACCTAAAGTACGAAGAAAACTTGAGTTATCAAGTAGCGTGCATAGGTCGCCATAAGTGAACCAACCACGGCATAGTCCATGGGATGTTGCCACTCTACAAGATCAAGACACCATCACTACAGGATACATGTATTTAAAATTCAAAAACAAATTTGTTCTTTAGTTAGTGTAGAGAAAGTGTTCTCTTGAAGTGATGGAAATTTTCACTGGTAATACCTTGACTCCACTCTGTTGACAAAATTCAAAAAGTCCTGATTGCTAATGAAAAGACTCCAGTCCTGTAAGAAATCAACAGAATGGCATGACCACAGGGTTGTTTCAATCGCAGTAGTCATTTGGGTCATCACACCACCCTTCACAAAATAATTTCTTATCCATGGATGCTCACCATACAAATTCTCCTTACTAGGCTCCATACATTTCTTATGGCATCTTCCGTGAGAATTTTGTAAATTTACCAACTGAAGAAACCCTTCCTCTTGGTAATCAGCTTCTCTGTTTTTGTCCTGTATTCTGATCAGCTGTATTTTCTAAGGCATTGGTACAAATAGCGAGTATGTAGACTATATGTAACATATTCTGGGTTGCAGCTAAGAAAATAGTCTCCCGGGCAAGATTTTTATTAGGCTGGCCAACAGTTTTTGGATTTTTTTTTGCAGGAGAAGTATGTGCAGAACAAAATTTTTGACACCAATTTTTCACAATGGCTAGAATGCAGGGCTACCAAGCTTCATGTTTACGAGATGGTGGATGCAATACACAGAAAGAGAACACGCTAAACAAGTGCTCTAAACCAGATTTTATTTTAATTACTTTACTTGTTATGGTGGCACCAATACTCAAGGTAGTCAGGAATTTATTCCAAACTTTTCATTTACTATAGATGGTTTTGATATGGCTCAGATATTGAATGATTGTATGTGCATAACTGTTTGTTGTCCTTTGCTGCATGATTGCTCACCAAAATCAAGCCACCAAACACCTCTTTCTCAGTCGGCGCTTAGCAACAACCCTGCATACATGTATTTCTTTATTTGCAACTGGAAGACTGTACAAGAATGGTGATAACACTTACAATGGATGACAAGAATTCCATTTCTAGTTTGTTCACATCATTCACAGTTTTCCTTCCTGAAAACCAGAGAAATAGTTTGATCAGATGTTCTCAAACTCATAAATAATTCATCAAGTTAAAACAAAGATCAAAGGCTGAATTGTTCACACCCCTGAGAAACCTGCGATCTGGCGTGTTTTTTTTTGCAAAGTTTATACTTTTGGTCGTAGGCAACATGTGCCAGCATGATTGTATGTAAGAAGGGATTGACTTACCGGTAGTTCAAAAAGAGAGTTACTGTTGAGGAAAAGATTGTTCAGAAAGTGAATTGACATTTGTTTGAAATCAAGAACATTGACCTTGCTCCCAATGTGTGGCTTCATAGCTCCGTTGGTAGAGCATCGCACCGGTATCGCGGAGGTCAAGAGTTTGAATCCCGTTGAGGCACTGATTTTTTTTTCAGGCTTCTTCTTTCCAGTTGCTTAAATTGGAAAATTTACTGCGAGGATCATACTTCACTTGCATCTTTACCCGCAGTTCAAATATGAATTATTTCATATATAAATCACAATCAAGAACATTGTTAATCAACAGAAATAGTCAATCTGCTGATCTTTGCAAATAGGCGTTTTTCCAGGAAAAATGATGGATTTTTTGGTATGTTTGTTTGTTAATGATTGTTTCAATTGATGCCATTATGTGTGGTGAACAAATAGTTTTATTTTTTGGACAAGAGATTGTTGTTGTAGTAGAGACATGTGAAATACTATTATTTATTTTTTAAAAAGGGGCTGTTATTGTTGCCAAAAAATATTTATTTACTTTGTCATTCTACAGTACATCTGGTAAATATTCATATAATAAGGCCCAATGGCCGAAAGACACATACCAGATGAAAAAGTGGTAGGAGTGGACAGAGGGGGAGTGGGTACAAAGCATAGGAAATGCTTTTTTACGGTAGAGATCAGAGCATTAAAAATATTACATTGAATTACACAGTTCTTTTAAAGGGCAATTATTATTATTCAATAGAATAATGTAATTGTTAAATATTTTGTTGTTCAGAAGTTATAATTGTTGTGATTTACAATTCTGCTACATAACTGTTTCTTATTTTCGGATATTGAAGCATTATGTTGTCATTAAGTTTGGCAGAATTTTAAAATCTTGCCTGTTGCACTAAGCTTCCTGGGAAGTAAATAATTCACAGATCTGGTAAAATCACCAGCTAACTTGTTATAGTGAAAAGAATGTATGTGAGGCTGTTAACCAATTTATGATAATCAATCAGGGATTACAGAGCAGACCAGTGAAGTTAGTTCCTTCAAATAAAAAAATGTTAGACTGCATGACACCCCCCCCCCCCTCCCTGGGGGTCACTCTCTTATATGGGATATATATACCTTAGGTGTGTGCAGCCCCAAAGGGTATGGTTTTTCAGCTGTTTTGGACATAAATAGGGTATCAATTTTAGCTGATTTTGGCCATCTTGGTCATAAGAAGGGTTCAGGTTTTTGCACTCTAGCCTTGATATGGGTATGTTTTTAAGAAGCCATCATTACCAAAATAAATCAACAAAAGCCCTTCACGAATATTATGTTTATGGTAATATTATATTCATCTGAACTAGGGAACTTATTGTAATGCTGATCGGAAACAGGGTTTTGATTTACGAGTAGGATCATAAACAGGGTTTCAAATTTTTGGTCAGGTCATAAATAGGGTAGGGAATATCGCAGATTTTGGTCATAGCTAAGGTAAGGGATTTGGGAAGCAGGCTGCACATCCCCTTCCAATTTTTCTGGGACTAATCCCTCCTGGGGAGGTGGGGGGGGGGGGCATTACAAAGGTAATGAGTTGTTTCAAACTGAAGTCTGAAATCTATAAACCCTTTGCATAAATGGCACCTAAATTTGAAACATAAATGTGAGCTGTTAAATTTGTTATTCAAATTTAGGCACCATGAAATGATTTTCTTTTCTGTAGTACTTGCATTTAAAATATTGTGATACATTGTTTTCACAGACTGTTACCATGGTATTGCTACTTTGCTTTTATTAGAAGATTTCTATAATATTCAATCTGCTCAAGTATTGCACGACTATCAGTTCATAATGTACCACTAAAAATGCTTTAAGTATGAAGACAGCAACAAGAAGAAATTGTATACAATGTAACTTTCTCAACATCATGTGTAATATGCAGGCATGTGACATTTTCCGAAAACATTCGACCGAACAAATGGCGAAAATTATCTCAAAGTATGCTTATTATTCAATTTATTATATGTTGCATGTTCCACACAGAATGCCATACGATCGATAGCAGGAGGAAGGCTTACCGTTTGTACCAGTTGTCAACATACTGCTTTCATCCTAGACCTCCATCCAACTACAGCTCTATTTTCAACAGTCTCGAGAGGCCCCATAGTAGCTCATAATCCGTTATTTGAATTCAAAACACCACACATTTTGAAATTTTCGTGGTTGTGGGTGAAACATTATCGCGGTCTCACGCATGTTAACACTAACGTAAAGGATCCTAAAGCACAAATCGTTTATGTTATCGTCACTTTTAGGACTTTGACGCCCATTTCTCTGCAGCCGAGTAATGTCCGAGTATTCTGTAGCAAATTTTCTTTCCATTTTTGGCTCCACAAAGGTAGGTTCCAATCAGGTTTGGCATCAAACAACCATCACACTTCGAAGGGACAGGACACCATTTTGAATTCTGTCCAAGTAGTTGGACATATTCTTGCCTTTGTACCTCCCCCCCAAATATGTACACTGAGACAATGACGTGAACTTGAACAATGAGACGAACTTGTCGGGGAGGGGAGATATGGAAGAACTTGTTTAATCCAGGTTTAATGCATAAATTAATAGTTTAACAAATGAGTGAGTGAGTGATTTTTAATAGCATGACTTACGTCATACCATGAGGTAAAAATCACAATTAATTAGCGTAGATTTTGATGATTTTTCTTCTCTGTTTACTCCTTAGTTTTTGTTTCGATTGAGGCGATAAATCAAACACTTGTGACAGTGTTTCATCGGCTATCCAAACACCTTGAATTTCATCAAAAATACTCTACTGCATGTTGTATTCTCAACTCTCTTCATGGTATTTCTATATCCCAATGAAAGACTGTCCCTCGTGTTTGATATGCATGTACATTATTACTTCTTATGTACAGAAATCCCTGCTATGTTTGGGGTACAATGTTATTTAACTATATTTTTCAGGGATGTTATCATCATGTCTTTATGTCAACCTCCCAAACATAAAATTCAATTTCTTGCCTGCTTTTGCCCATTCATCATTAAACACTTCTTCATCTTCTCCTTCATCATACAAATATTTTGATGCCACCATCTGTGAGCACAAAAATATAAGAATAAACTTCTGACTAGCAACATTCTTGAACTGTCAGTAAAGAAGTCTTCACTTCCAAGATGGAAACATAAATTCTGCTGACTTACATTATAAATTAATACTAAAAGAGCTATGCTGTGAGAAGCTGGTGATGTTATGTACAGTGTTTTCACAATTTCCCAGAGCAGTAGTTTGACAATTCAATGCATAATGTATGTTGCAAAACCTAGCAAGAAAATTGTTGATAATGTAAGCATCAAATAGAATGTAAAATCATAATATTATTGTTACTTACCATTGATATCAAGAACAAGTCAGATGATGTCACCCTGCTCAGGTACTCAGGGTTCTTCAGATGTAGACGTTCAGAATAAAGAATTCCCATCATTAATGTACAGGGGGATATCTTGGCTCTCCTGAGGAAACAAATGAAGGGAGAGAGTTAATTACTATTAGTAGTGTGTGTGGCAAACATTGTGCTTTCATTGCATGTTACATTGTATAATGTATGTAACATGCAATAGTATGTATGTAACATGCAATAGTATAGTATGTTACATACAATGTACGTAACATACTATAAAGTGACTTTGAGTCGAAACCCAGCTAACAGACTACATGTATAGAGGTCCTGTTAGGGTAAACACCAGCAAGTGATAAGAATCTGTAACAGAGAGAAGGATGAGCCACTCATGCAAAATTATGACAGCAACAAAGAGAAAAGTGAAATGGACAGTGATATTGTCAGTGACTTGCAGCGCATTCAGTCAGAAGAAGTTGGATTCTACAATTAAATGTGATGCAAGCAACTAATAGCTACTCACCTGGCTAATATTCTAGCCAATAATTATATTGTACTGGAGGTGAACACATGTTTTCACATAGGTTGCATTACCACAGTAACCTCACCTTGAGACGACCATGGCATAGTTTGTGTCAAGACATTTTCTTCTCGTTGGCACCACAGAGCTTAACACCTCCACTGCCACATCTACACGGATAAAGTGAAAAATAAAATGGATGCTTTATATATGCGCTCACCATCATGTGTTGTGTACCATGCCTTACTCATATCAAATGGCTCCAAAAATCTACACTAATTTATGGCGGTCAGCCTTGTTGATCGATAATTCTGGACACTGTAGTTTAATTTTACTCTTGGTACAATTTGGTATTTCCTGGCCACTGTTCAGGTGATATGATATGCTTCTGACACCATGGGAATCAAAGGAAATGTAATGAGGTAATACAGTACAGTAGATAGCATTTTGCAAATTGGAATTTTTCAACAGAAATTCTGAATGCAGCGAATTAAAACGTCATCGTTTACTTTTATTGTTGAGAGCGTCGTCATCACCAAATTAAAAGAAGAATTAATTAATATACGAATAGAATAACAGAACAATTCAACAGCCCATCGTCATTTGTTGTCTTACCTGTGACGGCTAAAGATGGTAGAGATCGATCGGAATACTGGCCATAGTACAGGGTTTTACGAACTCGATCTCTGAACTCAACATGACTTGTAGTGCCGACTGGAGGACGGGACTCCTACAAAACATTAGAGGTATGTTTAAGTCATATTTTCTATTGATCTAGAATATTTTTAGCCCTTGATTGTCGAAATTAATTCCTTATTTACCTCCAGATCCTCTTTGCTCATTCTTTGCGCTTTCCAGATGCTAAATTATGAACAAAATTCTCTTCTAATCGCCACTCCTTGCGACAACTTGCAGCAATATTGTTGCCTGGCTCCCAAGCTGACCGAGGAAAACTGGTACCGTCTACAATTTTTTCCTTTTTTTGGGGGGGGGGGGGGAAGTGGAAATGGGAGGGGGTAAGTTATGTGAGCGAATGTTTGACTACCACCTGCACTTCAACTCTTTAGCGATGACTGTGTTTTATTTTCGATTTCAGTCATCGTGTGATAGTTTCTAAATGCATCAGCTACATGCGTTTTGGCACCAGGTTAATGGTGCTGAGTTTCGTGTTCTTCAATTCAAATCAATAATTTTTCACCGGAAGGGTTTTTTCACTGGCACACTAACGTACACTGTAAAACAACACAGCTCAGTTATAATAGCTCAAAACCGCATTTCAAAAACGTTTCGTGGCATGTTGTGTCTTAAGCTTTGTTATTAATATAAATACCATCTGGGGTAATCAAGTCTTCATAAGGATTATGGTGGTGTGCGATTATAAACTCTTCTGTCAATTTAAATTCAGGAACTGAATATTGAACATCAACCAATTGAAAACGTAAATTATTGAAAATGATAGGCGGCAAAGATTATTCGGCTCCTAAACCGTGAAACTCCAATTTTGTTTGTTTCAAAAATCGTCTTATCTCAAACGAGGTCTAAATCATGATCTGGTGAACCAAAAGGTAAAAGTTGTCCTGAAATCCAAAATGGCGTGCACTATTAGGGAGCTAAAGCAGCATGGCGCAAGTAAAGGAAACAAAAGTCGGAAGAGAAGGATATATGAAAAAATTAGTGGTTCATCTGCAATGCTACCTGTAAATTGTACTGGCTAAACAGGAGCAGAAAAAAACCCAAACAAACAAAGAGCTGTAAGCGGTTTCTTATAGATTTAAAATGACCATTTATTAATTACGTAACTGAAACGAACGAAGGATAGCACGTGTAATTCAAGCGAAAAAGCTAAAGATGATGGCTAAATCTACATCTTGCTACGCTATCAGTCAACCCTTATTTTTGGCACATTACTGTTCACTTCGCTTCAAATAAAAAGCACAAAAATTGTGGTCAAGATTTTGACGTAGTTTGGTTCTTTTGAATGGTGACGACACGTGCATACTACTTTCAAAACCTCCCCCTCCTCCATCCATGGCTCATCTGAACTTTCATTGTGGCGGCAAGCTGGAACCCACGAGTAACATTTGTATAAAAATTTCTGTATATAAAAATAATGTCAAATGAAAAAGAGAAGGGCGTGTTCTTGCAAAATATAATTCAATGAATTGTTGCAAGCGGAGCGTTTGAGCAGTACATGTGAACGAAAATTTCGCGCTTTCGCGCTTATTTGTTTTTCGCAAGTCGACTATGTGGTAGGAACGTAATAAGATTTCGTCACTCCCATTAATTAAATACTGATTTCCGGATTTCTTAAATTCTTCATCAGAATTCAGTTACATGAAGTTCGCAACGAGGAAATATAAAGTTTCATTAAGTTGTCTGGTTATTTTAACGTCTTGTCGACAGGCACAACGGGATTGATTAAGTAAATCTACACCGTGGGGACCCGAAGACAGCACGAACGTTCCCGAATGGTGACGAACACAGCTTCCGAAAATCTGAAGAAAGCGGCGCAGAATTCAACCCTCTCTCTCATCAGCAAGCGAAAGGTGAGAATTTGTGTGTTCTGTGGACGTGTCTGTATTTTGTTTTATTTTTGTAGTTCTTTGACGTTTATTTTTGGGATAAGGTGACGACAAAACTCAAGTCGGCCCTACGGTACCTTTTAAATCACCATTCAACTGTGACAGATGAAAGAACGTGTGAAAATAGAACGAGCAGTTGTGAAGATTCGTTCGCTGTGTACTTAAAATTCATAAATTGAAATCGAACCCCAGAATTGACCTATCAGGTCATTGCGAGCTGCTTTTGTTGGTAAGCTCTTCTTTATGGTCAGTATTGATTTTCTGCAACCGTTCCTGTGATTCGATCGGCCTGGAATGCAACTGCTGAACCGCATCATTAGAATGTTTAGCTTCCAGTAACGAAGATTATTATAGACAGACAGCTTCGCTCTCACGAACGCGGACGAAGACCCCCCAAACGACGGTTGGACGAACAGCTAGCTAACCGGTTTATCGCCACAAGGTTTCAATTCACAAACTCTTGGATGGAACTGTCAACGAGCTTAGGTTTTTTACGAATTCTGCAGCATCTCATAATTACATGTTGAGAGCGAGCGAGCGATTATAATACGACATTTGACGGATTGATTGAGCGATATAAGCTTCACAGCCTTTGGCTTCGACATCTGTACTCGTCAGTGGCAGAGTTGGTCATCTAAAGAGCCAATTAAGAGGTTTCACGTTTCTCCTGGCATCTACAGGGATTGTTCGAGTTCACTTCATTTAGTGCTAGTTATCATAGATACAAAATGATGAGATGAAGCATAAGTGGAATAATTTCATATTGAGGAATGGCTGAAATCGAACCGAGCGCTCTTCGACGGCTGTGGCATGCAAGCGTGTTAATAAGGTTAAGATGACTTACACGAACTTCTACAAATTTTCGTCAAGTTGAGGGGACCACGTTACAGGGAAGGAAATCTTATAAATTTTGTTTTGTCTGCTTCTGAAGAATCAAGAAAGCGGCCATTTGTAAGACAAGGTTTCCATTCGCGTCACCGGAAACACGACTTTTAACGATATATAACTAAGGGAATGACCGAAAGATTGCTTCCAGCAGCGAGAGAAACACGTCAATTTGTTTGGACTTTAGGAGAGTCGAGAACTTCAATTTTGCGATGCATAAAACAAGGTGATTTGGTTGTACGGTTGTTTATAATGTATACTTAAATGTATTTACTATTTCTAAAATGTTGTACTTGTCGGTAGAGAAATTCGGCATTGTGTTTGAAAACCATAACAAGCATTGTCAAAAGTTCGCTTTAGTTGTTTTAAGAGGAAACAACTGTCTGTACAGTTTTTGTCACATTTCGCCTACAAGCATGTCTGTTATAATTTGTAGGAGGGTAAAAGCTGTGGTGTTGCTTTGTTGATGGTTTACTGTGTTGGCTTAGTCAAGATTGTCATTAATGATTTCTTGAAGTCTATTTCATAGTGTAACGTTATAACAGAAGATATTAGTTCATGAATCTCTGATCATGGTGGTTTGACACACAATAAATTGTCAATCAAGATGTATTTTTGTGGGAGAACACTCTCCATTTTAGTTTACTGTGTTATAGACCATTAAAACATAATGAATTGAGTCTTGTAATCACACACACAAAAAAAATATTTAAGTGAAAATGGTTAAACTTCATTTCATTGTGCTTTGGCTGTTTAAGCTGAACATGTACACGAAACAATACAGAACATTTTGTTGAGCAGTTATTTCTAACATCATTATTTTTTGTTTGCAATTTCAGGGCAAAAGATGATTCAGTGGCCTTCCAATACAATCATATTTATAACAGAGATGATGAAATCCGTAGAAGCACTGGTTCGATTTATGGGGGTGATAGCCCTTCAAAAGTGAAACCGCAATCAATGCATGTCAGAAGTAACAGCGATACAAGTGAAATTAATGTCTCTGTCAGGACTAACTATCCAGATGGGCTAGTTACGGAAGCCCGCTCTCCAACGGGAGAAAGTTTTTTTGCCTTAATCAGAAAGTTTGAGCAAAACATTCAAAATGAGAGAGACCCTGGGCCAAAGTCGTGGTTTTATGATACTGAAAACCAGGACTATGTTGATGGTTTCAGAGCTAAAATTGGTGTTAGCTCTGCCAACTCCAGCCCTCTAACAGAAAGACGGACTCCTGTGCTAAGGCGTAAAAACTCACTAAGGAATAACTCATATTTACTGAAGGTTTTTAAAGGTTCTGGAGATGCCAAGGCAGCTGAGGAAGAATATGGAGACGAGCCATCAAGAAAATATTTTGCTCATTACGACTGCCGTAGTATGACAGTTGATTTTGAGGAGCTTGCACTTCTGCATGCAGCACAAGGCGATGGACTCAAAAGGAAGAACAAACGATCGGGAGCATCAGCTGCTTCAACTAAGGTTACTGCAGCAACAATTGCTGACAGGATGCAAAGGCGAGGGTCTGACTCTAATTCAAGCAATAATGATGACGACATACCTGACCCCGGTGATGACAAAAGTAATGGTCTTGTTCTCAACTGCCCCTATTTTCGGAATGAACTGGGTGGGGAGGAAGAACAAGATCCACAGATTGGATTGACAAGAGACAACGCAGCAGTGATTCAAAATCCCCATGATCCGACACGTCCCAAGGAAGCAAAGTTAGACACTTTTAGACGGAGATCAACTCTTGACATTTTATTGACTGCATATGATTCTGCCAGAGTAGGAAATTTAAGCAGTGGCACTGGAGTGACAATTCTTGATAATTCAAAGCCGGAAAGTGGTTTCTTGTATCTAGGGGAAAGATTTCATAATGAGGATGGGAGAGTGTTTGAACATGTAGATCATGGATCTTACTATTACAAGAACTTTTTCCTTGGACAAGGTGAGTGAAAACCAGTTAAATCTTGCCCAGAAGCTATTTACAGTTGCTTCAGTCTCATCCTTCATAACAGTGTAGATTGAATCGGTAGCCTTATTATTGACATACCGGTAGTTTAAACAGCCTGGGTTTGGATTTAAAGGAACACAATCACGTTTTTGCGCATGCACAAAAGTTTGATTTGATATAGAACTTTTACAAATACATTTGCATCATCCTCAATCAACTTTGGCTTTGCCCTAAAACCTCTCAGAATCAAAGATCAATGATACACAGTTGTTGTTAAGTGTCAGTTTGTGTGTAATTGAGACCTTTCGGTGTTAACTTCAATGCGGTTGGATGAAACTTTGAGTGGAGGGAAATTTTATGGCACTGGACTAAGACGGCTTTCTCCCGGCAGCTTTCAGAAAGGTTTAGAAAATCGGGAAAGGACTTAAAAGTAATGGAACCAGCAAAATAGCAGGATTTTTGCAAAAAAAAAAACAATTCATGAGGGCTTGGGAAAGACTGAAAGGATAGTGCTCATGCGAGCATTTCTTTGTTGACATTTCATTTGAGCAAGCAGACCTTTACTTGTTGGTTTTCTTTCTCGAGATTCAGACATTCTATCAAGTTCTCTTCGCTCAGGTATACTCTGTGAGATTGACTCTGATTTATTTATTTTTAGCTATCAGGACAGTTTTGTAAATATCATAAGGACTCATGTATAAAATCAGTAAAATTTCCATCATATAAACATTTGCACATCAGCACATTCAGGCATGTTATGAACCAAGACTTACTGTTGCCTTGTTTTTGCATTACTCATGAGGCTTTCCACGTGTTCCACTACTACATTGGTCAATACAGTTTTTATTTGCCGTTTAACATGAAAAAACAAGTCGCTTTCCCTAACTAATTAAGCGAGTTGACCTTTCTTCCTGTAATTGAGAGATTAACGTGAGTGGCGAATGGGATATAAATAGAGCTTATCTGTCATTTTGTCACAACAAAGTGACAGTTCTGACTATTGTTTTCTGATGAAAGAAACCAGTCAAGTTCGCGCATGTGCTACATCGTGATAGTGTGCCTTTAAGGAAGCATATTGGACGAATAAACAGTACATGGGTGTCAGAAAATTCACAGGACAGTACAGGGGGTAACGTGAGATGGGCACTAGTCTTATATTGTGGAATTCCCCAAAATATCCATAACTCTTCCATGAAAGTGATTTTTTTAAGACCCCCCCATCCCTCTGAAAATTCCAATTAAGCTTTATACATTTCTTTAAATTTTTTGGCCTTACAGAACCCCCCACCCCCTCCAGGAAATTGCAATCCCCTCTGTGGGGGGTGTATGGATATTTTCTGGAACGTCATATTTCATTCAGCGGGCAAAGGTGCAATGCAGCAAATTTACCACTTGTTGCTCTATACTACATTGTATGGCAAGTAGAATATTAAGCTTTATAGACAGCCTTTGTTTAAGGATGTTTGTGCGAACATTTTCTGTTATTCAGCATGGTCTACAGGGGTTCATAGTTAAAAATATCAAAGGTGAGTTGGCAGAGGCAAATGATCTTGGTCATATTTTGTAGAAGTGGATCTGCTGCATAAATAAGTACAAAATAATTAATCTTGCCAATGTTTTCACAAAACTTAACACTTCAAGAGGCAATTGAAACTGCTGTACAGAAAGACAAAGAGCTAAAAAAAGGAATTTGATGGTGCATTTTGCAAAAAATCAAACTTCTGCTTCAAACTTTCAGAAAAAACCTTTAGTACCAGCTGGCCCCTAAGTTTTTAGTTTTGGTCTCCACCACAAGTATTTTCTTTGCCAAACATTTTTGGCCCTTTGGGCAGTTTATACATTTCCATTAAAAAGAAGCTGATATGGTGCAAATCACACATTTTTTTATCTACATGTATAACCAGTTTGACACCTGTTTTCTAATGTAACAGGGAAATTGGCTTTGTAAACTGATGCTAAAAGAAAGTAAACATATTTAACATCATGCACAGACTTTTTGTGTTCATTGATGCAGTAACGATTCACAGAGACAATTAGTGTGAACGTTCTAGTAGAGAGATCACTTGACAACTTTCAGAAACCAGGTACATGGATATGTACCTGGGACTACATCAGGAAACCGCTACTAATGCATGTAGCTTTTATAGTTCTGTATTTATCTTGCTCAAACAATAAAAAATTATTAGTAGTGCATTAGCAGGTTTGTTGCTTTTGGAATACCACATCACAACTTCATTTTTATTAAATGTGCACTTTGTGAGCTTTGAATGTTTCCAATGTTTGATTTTTTACAGTGCGGCAACATTTTTTAAAAAAATAAGTCTGATTTATCTGATTTGGTCATTTCTCACTCATGTTTAGAGCATTTAAATTATCTTGGCATTGATGAAAGATTTGGCCCAGTTGCACTGTCTTTGAAACGTGAGAAACTTGATGAGAGCACGTCCCTTATGAAGTCTGGTGAGTCAGAAGGCAACCAGTACCAGTATCGGATCATTGCAAGGACAAGTGAGGTAATTAATGCAAACTGTTAGGCCAGTCTGACAGACCGCTGAGGTTAATCTGGACTAACATTCATCTTCTACATGTACAGTACAGCTGTAGCAACACTTAGACTACATAATTATGTTACATATGTACAGTGGAGCTGCTTGCTACAGAAAAATGGGGGAGCTAAATCCATTCATCCAAAAATTACCGAGTTTTGCATCTTCTGCACTGGTTTTAGTCCTTCTGGGTTCACAGCCAGTCCAAATTTTGCACCTATGCGGTTTCTTTGGGGAAACTTCAAATAGATCTCATTCTTCTGGAACAAATATTCTGACCAAAAATTCCACAAGGTTTTAATAATTTTATGCCATCTTCCCCTTTACAGTTAACTACACTAAGAGGAAGCATTCTAGAAGAAGCTATTCCATCAACATCACGGCATGGTGCAGCACGTGCGCTACCAGCCAAAGATATTCTAGAACATGTGGTCCCAGAACTTCAACTTACTGCACTTAGGATGGCCCAACCTGGTATTAAGGTGTGTTAAACAAGTGCAAGTGATCCAATATGTGTACATGACTGTATGCATGTACATTTGACGTACAGTAGTTTCTTGAGATAGCAGATGAAGTACTGTTTTGCACTTGTACCTATGTATTTGTATTCACAAATGTACAATGTTATTATACAAAGTAGCCTACGGCAATATTCTGGTGTGCAAAATATCATGTTGTTAGTAATGACTTCGTGTGCAATAACTATGGTTCTTATATCTCTACTACATTGTATGAGTCTTTAGTGGTTGAAGTTACTTGGCATTGTTCTCTTGTAAACAAATCAAGTTACACTGTACATCTCTCCTTACTATGAAGCAAATTAATGTTTGCTGAGGTCGCACATATTAATTGCCTATGTTCTGTGTTTTTAGGTTCCAGAGCAGCTTATGAAACTGGATGAACAAGGGGTAAGATTTTAATGTTGTGTAAATGCTAAAATTTTATTCCTGTGTAGGAGGATGAAGAGGAGAAGGGAGAGGAGAGTGGAGTTATTTCAAACCAAGTGACATTACAGTGCTAAACATCTCAGATCTCCAATCATCTCAAATGACAACCATCTTGTGTGACATGTCTGTACATGTACTGTTAGAGCAGCTCTCTGTCAATATAGTGGCAGGTGTAATAACTTCACAACTTCAATTGGTCGTTACACGCTATATATGGTCAGTGAAAATCTATTAAGTAAACAAGCATCTGCTTGTGCATTAATTTTCACCAGTTTGCATGAAGTCTGTACAGTTAGTTTAACCATTTTAAATTTCTTTCAGATGACCAATCAGTATAAAGTTGGTGTATTGTACTGCAAAGATGGCCAGAGCACAGAAGAAGAAATGTACAATAACCGTAAGTCAGGCATTGTGTGATTTAGTTCTTGTTTGATGATCAATACTGTACCATATGGTATGTACCAGGGCTCTCATTAAGGGCTGAACAACTGTTATGGGCGAGTATGCTTGATGCACTCTTGAGATAACAAGTGAAATTTATTTACCTTTTGTTGATATACAGCTGTAAATCACTCACAAATTTGTTACATGTGTGAACTCAAGATAGATGCTTCAGGTGACTCAAACCTATATGCTGCCCTGTACACAGTCTTACTAAGTACAGTGTAGTTGTAAATTGGTTTTATCTTTGGTTGATATCCTCTCAGTTCACCTTTTCATTTCTGTTTGACAGAAACATCAGGCCCGGCTTTTGATGAATTTCTTGAGTTGATTGGAAAACGGATTGCACTGAAAGGGTTTGAAGGCTACAGAGCTCAGCTGGATAACAGAAGTAAGTTTACAAAATGCACTGTCAGTACTTTTATAAAGACAGTTTCATGAGGGTTTTTGTAATAGGAAGTTTGTACAGTCTAATAGAAGGATTTTGAATAATTTATCTGTAAGTTATATAATTTGGGTGTTTTTGCAATAGAGGACTGGGAGCTAAAGACAATCTTTTTCCCATTTTGGAAGCCAAAATGATAGATCACGCAACCACCATGTTGATTTGTGAAGAAGACAAAACTACTCTGGGTGCCTAGTAGGAAAGCTCAGTTCTTAGACCTTGGTTGAACCAAATCGATCAAGATGATGGTACTCATGTATACTAGTAGTAATCAAAGATTAGGAGAGTGCATTCGACGCCGCAATCTTTATACAGATACCCTAGATTTCTGTAGCTGACGTTCAACCTTTGTTGTCTCTTGCTAAAACCAACATTTTTTCATCAACAACCGGGATTTTACAGAAAGATATTTCAGTGACAAAGTCCGTCCCATTCTAATTGAAGAGGTCCTGATACAATCTACGTTGCGCGACGGCGCCAGTTTCTGTAGACTCGCAAATTTAATAAGTCTAAAATATTCATATCAGCCTTCAAATTTTGTGCTAAATATTGTCACATTAACTTGTAATGTTTAAGCGTAAAAGCAAAATTGTAAATTAAAAGTTTATTTTTTACGAACATTATTCTAAGCAGGAAGCTCAAATATAAGTAAAAATTTGCAATCATGTGCTTGTTCATCGTAAAGAAACTCTGTGCAATTGATATTTCCCCTGGCCTGATTAACAAAGTACACAGTATTTACATTTCCATTCCCTGGCTCCGGTTCACTCTTATGGATCCTTTCCCTTAGAGTACTCTTCCACTGATTCCAATATTGGTAATTCACCTACGTTGCCATACAGTTCTTCAAAATCCATTGTTGTCCATCCCAAACACTTGCCTTTTACAGGAAAGTGCGTCAATGAAGTCAACTGCTCTCCATCAAATTGACTGCTACTGAGTTCGAAGCGTCCACAAATCCTGTAAAATTGCCATTTCCTCTCATCAAAAAAACTTCCCAACGTGCCAGATTATCCCTTATTTTCCGTGTTGAGTAAGTGATGAGATGCCATTTAGAAAACTGTGACTGAAATGGTTAAAAACGAGTAACGCTGATCTTCGACTTCATATTTGTTTATGATCACGAAAATGTGACGTAGTTTGGACGGGACGTAATTGGCAGCCCGTCTGCCTGTCTACCTGTCCAAAAAAAGTTTGATCAACTCTCACTTGTGAGATTAGAATGCATTCTCCACTTCGTCAAACGCAATAACTGCATAAATGAAGGTTTGATGCTGATCTGCATTTAAATTTTAATTGACAAGCTGTTCTTTCCAGCACATGTAATCCTGGCACCCATTTCTGAACTTACCTGACTAATGAAAATTTGATTGACAGATGACTCCACTGGTGAACATTCTGTGTATACACAGTTCCATGGACGAGAAATCATGTTTCATGTCTCCACCCTTTTGCCTTGGACCCCCAATAATCGACAACAGGTATGAAGCATTTATCTTTCCTTCATACTTCTCTGATGAGTTAAAACCCCATTTCCCAGGTGGCAAAAATGACATAATGGTGATGATGATGATGATGATGATAATGATAATAATGATGTCAATGTAAATGATGACAGAGATGATGATGATGATGATGCTGAATCTTATTAAATAAATACTTTTCAGTACCCCATACAATCACCTGTTATGATGACCTGAACATCTTGGGTCTCAGGACTCGATTTAATTTTAGTTCTCAAAATGAAATTTTCATTTTATCCTTTTGTTGCAGCTCCTGAGGAAAAGACATATTGGAAATGACATAGTCACCATTGTGTTTCAAGAACCTGGAGCACTCCCCTTCACGCCAAAGAACATCAGATCTCACTTCCAGCATGTTTTTATTGTGGTCAGAGTTTCCAATCCTTGCTCTGATAACACCTATTACAGGTATTTTTACAATATTTTGTTTAAACTTGAACCAAGGAACTAAGTTACTCTGTTCCATACTTTAAGGTAATTTTACCTTCAGTCCTTTATGAACGAGGACTGCCAGGATTTTGGAATGGGTGGAGGGAAGGGGTGGAGGGAAGGGGTGGGGTGCATATTGTGGGGAGGAGTATGGGGACAGCTGTCAGAATTTTTCCAAGGATCCCCGTGACAAAGTACATGTTCAGTAGAAGAGGCTTGCTTTGTGAGTTGTACTCCAATTTATTACACACTTAAGATTCCTACATGCAGGTACCAATTCTACATACACTCTAAAGTAGTTAAATTATTATATATTCTCACTGTATTCTCTGCATGGCTGCAGGTATAATGTGCTATGATGAGACTTCTTCATGAACCATCTTTCAGCTATTATTGGTGCATTTATTTCATAATAATAAATTGTTTGTTTGTTCTTTTTTATCTTCTTTAGTGTTGCAGTAAGCCGTTCAAAAGATGTTCCTCCATTTGGACCAAACATTCCTGCAGGAGCTAAGTTTGGCAAACAGAAGGCTTTTGCAGATTTTCTGCTGACAAAAGGTGAGGAGTGTGGTTCATTCTATTAAAGTTGATGGGGTGCCACTTGAAGAGATGTTATGGGCTTATGTTTGGCCATAGACAAAAGTCATTCTTTAAAAGATGCATGTGCTATTTTAAAGCTGCTTACATTTTGAGATCAGAACATGAAAAGTCTGACTGAAAATTCACAGCAGCTCGGCATGCAAATGTATTAGAATAAAGGGAAGTGTTTATGTAAGAAACGAATGCAATTCCCACAGGATTAGTTTGGGACATGGCTGCCATTTCAGACACCAATATGACTACCATGACGTCATGGGGAAACACTCTGTAGATTGAGAGAAATGCAAAGGAATTGGAAGTGATACACAGTGTTTTTATTTTTGTGTTAATCACAGTGATAAATGCTGAAAATGCTGCACACAAATCAGAGAAGTTCAGTGCGATGGCCACAAGGACAAGACATGAGTATCTGAAAGATCTAGCCACAAACTATGTCACCAGCACTACACTAGAGACAGGAGCTAAAGGAAAAGGTAAACAGTTACACAAGAGTGTAGCTAGCAAGCGATATGTCTGGCAAAGTTAATGCTGTTCTTTTTGTGCATCTCTGTTTTTTCAGGTATTTTAAGGTCGACAAAAAAGAAGGAGAAAGTTCGGCCACCTATCAGCCCTGAAAAAGTTTCCAGAGGGGCATTAGTTTGGCAAGTACAGGTAATGTTGTAAATGTTTCTGAATCTTTTCTCCAGAGCATCATTAAAATTTATTATTTTCAAATTGGAACAAAGTTGTCAAGTCTCGTATAAATAGGACCAAAGTTGTCATGCCCCTAGGGTATTATGCCAGGACCAAAGTTGTCATATCCCATATTATGCTAGGCCCAAAGGTTCTGTTGTGCCATATTATGCTAGGCCCAAAGGTCTTGTGTCCCATATTATGCTAGGCCCAAAGGTCTTGTGTCCCATATTATGCTAGGCTCAAAGTTGTCATGTCCTATATAATGGGACCCAAGTTGTAATGTTCCATGTTATGCTGGGCCTTAAGGTACCATATAATGAGAACAAAACTTAAAGTTGTCATGGGATGGGATAACATTACTAAGTATTTGACTGAGGAGGGGAAACGACTTTTGGTTCCAGTTATCAGGAGGTTCAAAAAACTGAGGGTGCAAGAAATCTGGATTCTAAGTGCTGTAGGTCAACATGTGTGTAATTTAATTCGGAGTGAATTTACAGTACTGACTGATATAGAGAACAAAATCGTAGGTTGAAGACTACAGGAACTCCTCCATGATTGACTGCAAGATGGGAATCTCTGCTGATACCTTGGTGTTGGTGCATTCCTCTACCAAGGTAAGCAATGAGACAGTTGTTTTACATGTGTGCATCAGTCATTAGCCTTTAGGATAGCAGGGCTGAAAGATTCTCAGTAGTCAATGAGGTAAACTCAAGACATACTTTGCTAGAGAGTCTTTTGTGTTCATAACATGCTTTCCATAGAACTTCTTTAGCTATTTTAACATTCACAGTCCAATTTCTGTTTATTTTATTCCGCGTAGGAAGTCATATTTAGCATTCCAGCCAAGTCTGTGATTGGGTGGACCTCTCTCTCACAAAGGTATGATGTGATATGATATGATACAATAATAGATATTGTATTGCGTTAGAGGTATTGTTTTGCATTATAGGTATTGTATTGTGTTATAGGAATTGTATTGTATTCGAAAATGGCTTTACAGTATGTAACTGTATTATTTTTTAAAATTTTCCATGCCTACTGCATCTCTATAGCATTAAAGTGTTTTACGGTAGTGGAGACTGCCTGGTGTTGAACATTCCAACATCTGATTCGGATGACATTCCAGAGATTGTCAGAAGACTTGAAGAAATTTCCATCGGCTGTCAGGTAAAACAGATTTTCCTTCCAGGATTTCTTGTAATGTCTATGCGTCATGCATGTATTTACATGACTAAATGTCAGTCTAAATTCTTGAAATGGAAATTAAGCAAAGCCTTTACAAAAGCGTAATTATCTTTTGTTGTTAATTGATTAATCGTCAACCAGTTTTAAGGAAATAAAATTCTTTTTTTGTATGAAAAATACGTTAACTTATCAAATGAGTTCAGAGAGTCTGTGCAAAAACCTAACTCGCCGTACATGTATCAACATGTACAGTGCCTTTGTAGTCATCGAGGAGCTAGGTGTGACCCGCTTCTATTTTCGGGCGAGCTGTTTCGATACCGTGATACACGCACATGTACCTACCTTGGCAACAGATTATTGATATCAAGCGTTATATAGAAGCCCCTGTTTTCGTTTCTTTCAGACCCAAACAATGACGTTACGGCGGAATACTGTGGGCCAGTTAGGATTCCACGTTCAGTTTGAGGGACTCATCGCTGATGTTGAGCCGTCCGGTTTTGCTTGGCAAGCTGGACTGCGGCAAGGATCTCGGCTGGTGGAGGTTTGTTACTAAACTCAAACTATGGAGAAGCTATTTTATCACGAGTAATGACGAGTTTGAAGGTAGTAACGCTCCTAATGGAAAAAGGAGGCCTTGTCAAATGGGAACGGAACTGAGTAAAATTCATTGAAGGAAAAGCTCTAATCTTCTTGTAATATACTTGTAATTACTTAGTTTCTCATGTGTGATGCTAAGGTTGGATTTAAAACACCTAAACACAGCTTGATAAATTCGTTAAAGTTTAATTTTTTGAACAAGAAATCGCGGATTTGGCGAGTTAATGCTGGGGACTCAAGAGGTACGCCTCCACTACACTACTGCTGGTGGTGTATTGATAACGAATTTGTTTCATGGAGTCACCACGCCTTTCATGGTCGTTGTAGATCATAAGATTGTGTTTAATGTGATTATTGCCTTATTGATTTTTAAATAACTCATTATTATTTATCAGATTAATGGGATGATTGTAGCTACTCTGAGTCATGATCAGATGATTGACATATTACGCAAGCCAGGATCTGTATCAGCAGTTATCGTGCCTCCATTCCAGAGCGGCAAGCCCAGAAAGTGAGTCTTATAAGTCTGCCATCCTTGCTGTAACTTATCTCTGTCTTCATGTGCTTTTCCAGTGTTATCCTTTCCGTGTTATGTCTTTTTTTCCGAAGGATATTCAACTCGTGTTGAATTCGTATCCCTGGGGTATCGGCCCTCCTCTTCGACTTGTGTTTCGATCCCTTTTGTTGTTTTTCCCCAAAGTGATCCCAACCCCGTTATGCCGTGTCTCTTGCACCCCTTACGCATCTATTCCTACGGCATTCTCTTTCTCCAGGGATATTCATCCCCCTAGACGGCTTTTTTCGCGGGCTTTTCTCTCAAAAGGTATCTCAATTCCCTTACGTGTCTCACTGCAAGCATTCCTAACGGATCTAACCCCGCGGCATTTTCTTTCGCCAGGGGTATCCAGCCCCTCAGTGGTTCCTACTGGACCTCGTCCAGTCGTGCGTCAGTCACGACCATTTCATCGTTTGGCAGCGCATCATCTGTAGCGGAGGAAGCCGAGTCACGTGACAACTCGGCAGCCTCCAACTCGTCCATATCAGCTCCTGACAACGGACGGAAGCAGTCATTAAAGGGGTCGTCGTTAAAGAACGGAGTGAAAGGGAAGGAAAGTCCTTGGATCAAACAAGTGAACTCAACACCGATGGATGCTAGGTTAGAATAAACTGAATGATATATGAAACTGTTATCTTGTTGTGCACAGGATTTCATTTTGCGTAAAAAAGATCGTGTAAATTTCCCCCAATCTAGTCTGTATTAACAATTCCTAATGTCACGGAACCTATTTCATGGAATTTAAGTTGTTGCGTTCACGTAGTGTAAATCAATCCTAATCCAGCTTTTATCTTGAATCTCCACGGATTTGTGTGCCGATTCCTCCCCTCCCCCAAAGCAGGGGCAAATTACGTCATAAGCGCATGCACTAATTTCCGTCCTTAGCCTGGAAAGGAGAGGGCGGGAGACCTCTCCTTTTTCCCTACCAGACCCCACTCGTCGCCCGCCCGCTTTTTCAATCCTCCACTGACAGAGAGAACAGGCTAGCAGTCCCGTCAACCTCGTTGCCAGTGACGCATTCTCCGTATAGATTCGAAGTG
Organism: Catalaphyllia jardinei; assembly: GCA_022496165.2. Taxonomy (NCBI): domain Eukaryota; kingdom Metazoa; phylum Cnidaria; class Anthozoa; order Scleractinia; family Caryophylliidae; genus Catalaphyllia; species Catalaphyllia jardinei. The sequence goes on along the minus strand of CM042759.1, from coordinate 17,864,754 downwards.
TGTACGACTCAGGCTGAAGGTTTTTGACCAGCCAGCCTCCGACAACACATAACCAAAGCCTGCGTCATCAGGAAAGAATGTTTTGTAGCTCGGTGACTACAAACGGCCATGAGTTATTGGAAGAAAACAAATCTTCCATGTAGCTCGGCAAATGGCCACGATGACCCTCAGATTTGTGGTCAGAAAACTTGCTTTCCCATTTGTAGCTCAGCAGATTCATTGTGTCAATAATTGGTTGTCAGAAAACTTTCCGTGTTGATTAACTCAACAAATAGGCGTGTTTTGTGGTCAGAATGGTTAATTCACCTTTTTCATTGTGAGAGCAAGATGTAAATTCGAGCATTGTAAACAAATGCGAACACAAAATGTAAAAACATTTGGCGACGCGCTGGTCAAAATTTTATTTTCCCAAGAAATTTTTTTTTTCAAGTTCTGGCGATCTGAAATTGTACTTTAAGTGTCGTCAACAGTTCAAATGGCTTTCCTGAAAATATTTTGTCCAGTACAAGGTAAAACGTAATAAATAAAAACCTTTTAAGCGCAGGTTTCAGCTTCACACGCAGATCGTTAGTTGTCATTTAATCAAACGTAGTTTTCTATGGAGCCCCTCCAACGTCACTAAAGTAGACCAAACATAGAAAGTACGCGCGTGAACACACTGCTTTAACCTTGATTATTTCTAGTAAATAAATTTTACTTTTGTGTAGCTAAGATATATTTGATGCGAAAATAGTGTCCCCAATTAGTTTTTCTAAGCCTAAATACTCTTTGACGCTTAAATTAAGTCGTTCTTTCTTTCTCAACCTTCTTTTCTGGTGAACAATCTTGTATGTGTTCCGTACATCTTTTGCTTTGTCCTTCAAGTCTCTAGTGTTAAGGTTTCCATGTTGTGTTTCTTTCAGAGCTATGTACTCAGGCTCCCGTCCTCCGGATCAACCCGCGTCCCCTGGAGCGAGCTCAGCGTCTTCTGTCAGCGGTAGCACGTCAACACTCCACGAAACGCCGCGACAAGGCGCAACATACGGGGCTTCCTATACGGTCACAAGCATAACGCCTATCGAGGAAAGACTCCAGGGAGCCCCAGAAGCACACGAGGGACCAAAATGGAGCGGGTTTGTTGCGCTTGATTCAGAACCACGACCCACCAAATCTGTGGGCGTGACTTTGACGGCCCATACAGCGTCAGGTACATTATATGCCATTGCAAGCGGACCCTCATCTCCGACATTGTCTCCGCGCACTCCAGAGACCCCGATATTTGGAAGCACTTCTCAGAGACATCGAAGAGTAGTCCTGAATGGACAGGGAAATGGTGATACCACTTCCAAGTTAGACGGTAACGTGCAAGAAACCCGAATGCCGGCGGATAGTTTCGGAACTCTTCGAGTGAACATTGATCCTATAGCGGCAACGCCCAGTAATGGTAACACGAGAGAGCAAAGTGTTGAAGCAGCAGATGGCGAAAAGATGCAGGCTGCTGCTATGCCTTTCAAAGAAACCAGTCTCGGTGCGGTTATCACGACCGTGAACACTTACAAACAGAAACAAAGCTATGAAGACATCACTGAGGCGTCCATGTCTGATACGGTAGATCAGATCGAAAGAGCGTTTGGTTTTAAAACCCCCGATATGATCGCAAACGGGACAGGGAGTCTGGAGTGGACCGACAGCAAGCGGTTGAAAAACGGCAATAGGAGTCCTTCCAACTCCATGCAGGACATGCATTTGACGCGTAGAGCGCAGTCAGGAGAATCTCTCAACCGAAACAGAAGCAGCGACGATGAAGAATCTCCTGCAAACATTCTGAAACGGTTGTCAAAAGAAGCCAATAAAGAACACGACAGAGTCCTTCAGAGAAAGAGCGAAGGTGATCTTCCTCAGAACGTGATCAAAAGCAAAACTGCTACAGTGATGGAAGCATCCCCAACATCAGTTGAAGTCAAGAAGGAGGCCTTGCGGAAATCAGAGTACGAGGCACGTATGGCTGCGCGAAATCTGCTCATAGAACGACTAGAAAACCATAGACAGTCTCTTGAAGGCGACAGCGTGGAGGGCATCAAGATCTACCACGCCAAGAGCAGAAGCACTCCGGCTGACGGCGGAAGAGCCGTGAACGGCGAAAAGCTGACAAGACCGCGGCAATCATCTCACGATGAAAACGCCAGGATGTTGTCTGCAGAGAGGGACGGTGGGGATGCTGTTAAGATGACGCACAACTCAAGGCGGAAGAAATCGTCCGAGTCTCCCCATGTCAAAGCCCGCACCCCAGACGGCAGTCGGGCTGCAAAACCTGTGGTGCGCTCCGAAAGAAAAATCCGTCTGACAAGTTCTACGAGTTCGGGCGCCCATACTGTGGACAAATCACAAACGGTTCCTCGTCAAAGATCGAGCAGACGACAAAGACATGCTTCCAAACAATTGGTTTCAGCGGCTGGTGGGAATTCGGATTCTTCTGATGAAGAAGGCAAGAAACGGTTTACCCGAGGCGGAGATTCTGTTGACGCTGCTCACTCAATGGCGGGAAAACTGCACTTCACTCCTGAAAGGAATAAAAAGTCTTCGAGTCTTCCTCGCGAGTTGGAGACACGCGAGATTCGCAGTCATCGCTCGCACTCTCACTCCCATTCCTCGCATCTTAAAGGAGCACGAATTACCAAGATTAAAATGAGCGCCAGCGAAGAACCAAATGATTCAATCGTGGATCAGACTTCGCGGCTTTTACACGCCGCAAAAAGTGTCAAATATGACAAAGGTTCATCTCTTGTTATAGCAGAAGATGTGCTGCATTCTCTTACGCGTGCGTCAGATCTGCTTCATCACCCGTCATCTGCTTCCAGGGAGGAAAGGGACAGAAAGGACAAGGACAAGTCACTTAGCAGAATAAAGGCACCGGGTAAGTGTCGCAGGGAGGGAAAGAGATGGAGAACGGGGAGAGGGAGAAACCTTCCTTGACATGGAAGCGTCTATAAAGATATGCCGAAATCCACTTGCTTTTCCGGGCTATCCAGACACCAGGACTATAAGATGATTTATCGTTTAGTTTCTGTTTATGTGTGACATTTTGTCCCCTGAAGTATTAGTGGCAGATGCTCGCGTGATGTTACAGAGAAAATCATATACTAAGCTGAATATGGTTTTAAATATTTTGATTTGGCCAACTATGGAACTGAAATGGGGGACAGATTTGTGATTAGGTTTGAAAAAGGGCGTGGAAATGGGATTAGCTTTTAAGAACTTTTTGATAAACCCACGTCCACCCAAAATTCCGGGAAGTATCGGCTCTGCTGGGCATGGGACAGATTGAGATAAAATTTCAAACTTTGTAATTTTGAGTATAAAAATGCAAGGAAATATGAAGGCGTGGGATAAATTTCTGATCTGGGCGCTTCTTTTGCTCTCTCTCCTGATATCACTAAGGATAAAAACGAATTGAAATCTGTGGAGGACCGTTCAAATGAAAATGGTAAAAAATGTTTCAACTTTGACACTAGTTGATGTTGCGCAGGTGGTCGTAAAAGCAAGATTAAATCTTTGTCACACGTTAATGAGGAAAACCAATATTACGAAGCCATTAATTGTTCATCCGGTCTGAACATCGGGAGAAGGAGATCGGAGAAGGGCTTAAAAAATTAAGCACTAACTGGTATCCATTTTGTTGTCGACATTTCAAGTGAGTTATTTTTGGAAGCATTGATAATCTAACTTAATATTATCATTACGATTGACTAGACATACCGCACATATCGCGCAGAAGTGACTGTTTATATTGCGTAATCGACGGAAATAGTTCTAGAATATATGCGTGACAATAGAAAGTGACAACTCGTTTATTGATTTGGCGAAAGGCATTCATTTTCGTAAACACCGGAGTCATGAGTGTTGGGAGAACAGAATACGCTGTGGCCAGAAGAAAATGGGATTTAGGCACTATTTTTGGAATCCCCAAGTCATGTGTACAACCGCAATATCCAAGGCATTTGTTTAAGAACAACTTGATTGGTGGAAGTAAGTTTTTAGCCGCTAAATTCTACAGCTCAGTTAAACGCCTGCATTCTGTGCCCTCTGACATTACCGGCAAACTACAACAGGGATTATTTCTTTCGTAGCTTCAAAATGAAGACATATTCGACTTAATTCAAAAGAGATTGCGTGTTTTAAGTGAACGACTAGCTGTTACAAAGTGTTTTGTGCTTTTTGATCACTAAGCTGTTGTACAATGGAGCAATTACTCGCGCCCTTATTATGTTTACATGAACGTGGTGAATTGAATTTTTGCTTTATTGAGGGTTAATTGCATTTTGTTCTTGAGGGAAACTAATCTTTGACAGGAATTTTTACTGTTTTGGCTTAGTATCCAAGCAAGTCGAAGCCCAGTGTAGCCTGTGTTGCAGACGAAACTAAACCCCGGTATACTGGGGTTTAGTTTCGTCTGCAACGCGGGCTAAGCCCAGTGGTACTTTCGTCGCGAATTCTAACATGGAATGTGTGCGTGTTTTATGAGATTCCTTGCTTGAAGCTAATCGTTGAGTTAAGATTATCTTGTCTATAACTATTTGCATGAAGTGATAAAGTTTTGAAGAATCAGTCAAGAAATATATCTAGAAGTTTCGGGGCTATTACATTTAGGGGATTATGTTCGAAGAAATTTCCTGTTCAAATTGAAACAATGAGACGAGTTGATGTCAAATGCAAAATCTCTCTTTTTAATATTAATGCTAGTTTTCTGGCGCTGTGCCGAGTCTTAATTTTTCACTACAGGACTCTCTTTGCACTTAATTGTTATGTCTAGTTCTTTTGTACTCGAAATCCACTTTTATTACCACCCCTGCGACGTAATTTTGTACAAGTTTTTCCCTGCTGTGTTCAAGTTTCCCGCATGCAAGTTCGGCTGCAACCGTGTGATGTCATCAGGCGCTCAAGAGGCAAAATGTCCTTCTGATAACAGGGTGTGTGGATTTTTGTTTTGCATTTTTGTGTTAGCTAAATATTGATACAGTTATATTGTTGAAGGATGTTTCAGTCGTGGATATGGTACATGTTTACACTGGCATGTTCCTGCACCTTGTTCCTGTGTGTTATTTTATTATCTCGAGCGAACGGAAGGAAGTTGACATATGTCTGATCTGAGTTGTAGGTTGTCCGGTCCTCCATCTTTCGTTGTCAATCTGAGTTGTGTATTTAGAGTGAAAACAAACCTCACGAAACTTCAACAAAACAATTTTTCCTCTCGGTTGCGTGACCAGATACACTGCTGGTTTTCTTCGAAGGCGTGACACTGAGCATCTCGCAACGTTTTATAAAGGATGTCCACCCGCTGGCGGTAATTTATTTACAACGTTTGACCCATGTCTTCGTTATTGACCTCTTGATGTCTCTGAAAGAAATAAGTTACGTAAAGCGGGCACCCAGATTGTCAACATCGAGAACAATGCCAATATCCATTCTGCACAGATTGAATGATACCGTATTTTGGTGGAATCAATCAGAGCATGCGTTTCTGTACCAATAGCTATTTCCATTTTGTGGCCGCGCGCAAATTGGAACAAGAGCAAAAAAGTCAATTTTTTGCTCTCGCTCCAATTAGCGCGCGGCCCAGAATGCGGCATAAGCTCGGTATGGAAGCGCAGCTAGCGCAGGCTAACCAAAAGATGAAGTGCAGTCATGTTTGAGCTATAAATAGTTTATCACGTAAGTATATTTAAATGCGTGGCATTCAAAAAACGTAGATATTCCAGCAAATTTCAGGAATTTTTACATTTTCAAATTTTGTAAAAACAAGTTTTTGGTTGTACTTTGGGATATTGAGCAAATGATTACGGTTATCGTTTTTGGCTGCATTGTCGAGCTGTTTATTTATGTTACGGTTTTTATGCGTGTGACGTTGTACGATAAAAGAACACAAATTTATGACATTAACAACTGTAGCCATTTCATAGTTATGTTTCTGAAAGAAGAGACATACAGATGCGGAAATGTTCAAAATATGCTGAAAGGTGCCGTATCCGGAATAAACATTAACTTGTTAAGACTGCTAAATATTTAAATGCTGTGGTTTGATTACTTGATCTCCTACACCCTATTCTGATGAAAAAAAAATAGAAATCTTAGTTTCAAGTTTAGATAAAGTGAATTTGTTTTATGACTTTGCTGTCGAGTATTGACAAACTGGTGGCCCTCAATGCTAATTTCAACCGGGATTACAACCATACTACCATGGCTTTGTAAGTAACTGTTTTTTCTTAGTTATGTTTCAAACCGACTGCGAGATTTCTCTGGATTTCAAAGTTGTCGTTTTGTGGGGTTCCGAAAGTTCCTTGAGCAGTTTTGACTTTCCTGTTTCAGGCTGTTACCTCGCGCCACAAACGGCTGAAATAAGGCGAGCATGCTGAACTGCCATTCGTGGACTTCTCTTACAATCGAGAAGTCCAAAATAGACTACTAGTTTCTAAACCTCGCACTGACTATGGAGGATAAGAACAGCAGGAGCACTGGTGACCTTATTGGCGTAACCTTTTCGTTTAATCGTTTGTCGTGATATGATCATGTTGTATCGATAGCATCTTCACTTGTTCGTCAACATCTGACATGTCTGACAATGGCAAGCAATTCTTGGAAACATAATTGAACCTTCCCATTTCATGTCGGTGTTTTGTCAACATCCGTCTTTTTGTCTCCAAGCACTTGGAGGTCTTGAAGGTATTTTAAAAGTATTATTAAATTTCTCCCATTTTGTTTTGCCCCCGAAATGAGGCGGTCAAATTGTTGTTTACAGGTTTAGGCTTAGGTTAAGTTATAAACTGATAATGTAAAACATGTGGAAGATAGCTTATTCCATCAACATCAATTAGCACCGTTAAACAGTGATCAACTCAGTCTATTTTCTTTGTATAATATTCTCACACTGTCGAGAAGACGTGTTGAGAATAACACACATCATCAGCAGAGAAATAGTCTTGATGTATAACCGATTTCTCACCACTAACTTATAAAGAAATGTACGACGACGAGTAAGGAGAATCTATGGTCTGACACTTAAATAAAGGTATTCATTCATTCATTCATTCATTCATTCGTTTGAGATTAAGAGTGAAAGTGTTGTAAAAATTCAAATGAGGCACTGTTGCTCTAGAAATGTCTAGTGTGATAATTTAACGAATTCATGACCGCCTGCGGTTTCTCTCAAAAGACTCACCGTACCGTAATAAACAAGCCTGCGGCTTCGATTGTTATTACCACAGCGTCCTGAAATGGACAATAATGGCGCCTCGTGAACACTTGCCTCTCAATTTCCGTAGCTAGATATTTTCGCCATGCCTGTTTCTGATCCAGCGCAGCCAAAACCTGCCCGTATACTTTGGCGAACGAATGTTCGGCCATCATCGGCCGGTTCTGGTAAGAGACCCCCTTTAATTAGCTTGCAATCTTCAAGAAAGACACTCGATCTAAAGTTGTCCATGTTATGTTTTCTGTTGTATTGCAGGTCGCGGCCGCTCTCATGGACCTCATAAGTTTTATATCCCTGTTGTTCCCAGGAGACATAGCTTCGACGAGAGAATATTTGCTGCGCCGGTGAGTGAGGTTTTTGCATTCCGTTTTCAACATACGTCGTTCTTGGAATGTTTGCATAACGCGCGAATTCACTGGATTAAAGATAAACCTTCTTAAATATTGCATGGAATTGTACTTAACTGCAAACATTGTGACGGGGTTTGCTAATGCTCTTGGTTGTGGCAAAATATAGTCCATGACAGTGCTAACTTGGAAAATGTCAGTTCCTCTAAGTCGCAACAAACGTTGGGGTTAAGTTGATAGTCTTAAATTATTGAAACAAATGCTGTTGATATTCGTATTTTGCGCGTACATGCGGTCTCTGACAGCAAACACAGGTCTACACGAGCTGCTACAGTGAGAGGATTTATGATCAAGCTACACTCGTATTGTACTTGTTTTGTTGCGACTGCTAGTCTTGGTGCCGACGATGTTCAGTTTCCTCATAACAAAGCTGTTCGGTGGTGTGGGAAGAATGCTGTTGCAATTACATTGAAATGATTTCAAGTCCCTGAAACAGAACACACAGCGCGAACAAAAACAACCACTCATGATAAAATGAAATAATTTACGTAGTTTAGGTCTGTTTTAGTTTTAAAGATCCGTATTTTATTTTGGGACTTCCTGTTGAAATCACTCTTACATAACTTTCGCCCTTAAATTGTCCGTGTGTTAAGGTGTCTTTGATAATGCATGGTTCACTGGCGATATCTAGGAATTATTTTCGTCTGTGATGTGATTGTAAATGTTCACCCACTCTCGTTTGATGGTACGTAATAGTTGGAATTTGTTAACATTAAAGTTTAAGCTACTTAAGGTGTTTGCACCGTCTTGTTCTGGTCATGGTTAGCTTTTATTTGTACGTGAAACCGATCTCAGATTGTTAACTTGCGTGTTTGTCCTAACGTCTTATCTTACCATCATCAGTGGGGTGGTAGCCAATTGTTAAAACCTACAAAGTTGGCCAGAAAAGCGATGCGATACGCAATTTAGATATCTTTCCTTGCCAAGAGTGCTCAAGGTTAAATAACAAGTAAGAAATCATTTTGCCAAATGATGAAAAACAAACAGCCGGTTAAATGAAAGTCCCGCTAAAGTATTCATTTAAACAGCAATTACGCTCTGAAGTACTCGTCTATGAACTTAAAAAAAGTTAGAGTCCGTTTACAAGTTGTATTGCAGTACATACCACTGCAGCCTGCACAAAAAGAAGTAACCCGAGTTTCAAATCGTTTTCGGTCGTTTTCAAATTAGCCAGCTTTGGATATTTTAATTATAACAGTGAAAGTTTGAATCTTTAAGTTATTTAATTGGATTTTTTCATTCTTTGGTTGAGTAGCCTTAACACATTTTGCCCCTTACAAGAACAATATGTTCTGTACGACCACATATCGTCCACTTGTTCTCCTTTACCACCAAAGATAAGCAAATCTTATCACTTCAGAAGTCAGCACTTGAAGTTATTTACTGCTTTAAATATTTCTAAGTCACGCACAACTTGCTGATTTGTGAATTCAATGGTCGCTGACAATAACAACTTATTACAAAAGTTATTGCAATTTAATTCTTTTCTTAAAATAGTAACATTACCTTTATTGTTTACATGTTGTGCCTTATAGAGTTCCAAAGGAAGTTCTGGTGAAAGGTAAGTCCTACTTGCTACGAAACAGAAAATAACATTTCTCAGTCTTCTCGTGGGCGTTTCAGGGTAACTCAACTACACAATGATGTAAATAAATTGGTTGAATTTTCCAGAAAAGCATTGATCCATGTCCTCACCCTTTATTCATTGTCATAACTGACTCTCAATAAAGACGTTTCTTTTTCCAAGCGACTTTTGCTTTGAGTTTGCTCATGTTTTCTTGTTGACTTATACAACCAATTGAAAGCTTGTTGCGCGCTAATCAATCAATGAAAAAGACGTCAGTTTTGTCCATCAATAAATGACTAAAACCCAATCAGGATTTGGCACACGTCATTTTCCCGCTCTTGAACATGTCACGTGCTTTGTTTCTAGAGTTTTGATTGGTTTGTGACTTCGGGCGTGTGATTATATAGACTGTAAGTGAAGTATGATCCTCGCAGTAAATTTTCCAATTTAAGCAATTGGAAAGAAGAAGCCTGAAAAAAATCAGGGATTCAACGGGATTCGAACCCATGACCTCCGCGATACCGGTGCGATGCTCTACCAACTGAGCTATGAAGCCACACATTGGAAGCAAGGTCAAATTATTGAGTTCATATTTTCCCGTGCAGATATATAGACTGTCTCGTGTATTATCGAAGCAAAGTCCCTTGCTTTGCAAGCCATGGCTAATGTTAGGCTTTATCCCTAATGCCAGTAAAATTCTAGGTGTTCATGTCTCGTTGTTATTCATTTCAGTTTGCTCACAAGGGAGAGCATCGGGAAAGAAGCTGAACTTGAAATGAAGCTTGCTATCGTGTCAAACGCTTTGATGAAGGTGTGTTAGAGTTTTCATTTCACACCCCTGTAGGTGATTCTTTGTTTTTAACTTTTGGCTCTCTAGCGTAAGTGAAACAGTTTCTGATGGAGCTACTAAAATACAACACGTTAGTAATCCGATGTATTGAATACGTTTTTTTGCGGCTCGGGTTTAATAACTGAAAATTTTACAAAGAATGTGTAAACTCAGCGCTTTTGCCATTTAGAACTTTTGCAGTTTTTAAAGGCCATATTTACACCTACAGAGCCCAAAATTTCACTTCTTACTAAGCTTCACAAGCTCTTGAAATGTTTGTAGTCAATTCGTGTCTGGTGTGACGTCCTCTCTATGCAAAGTCGTATGTTAATTGTTAATTAGGAAAACTGTGAACAATGACGTCAGCAGATATTCCGTTGTACTTCTGAGGTGTCAGTACATTCAGTAGCGGGGAGGGGCAGGGGGAGGGGGAGGGGGAGTTTGGTCGGGTAGTAGAATCACATTCGATGAATCGAAATGACTTCGCGCAGATTCTGAATGGTTGTGTTTTTCTGTACAGGAGGGAGAAGATAAGCAACGTCTAGATTCCGAATTACGAAGACTACAGAAAGAAAACAAAAAACTGCAAGAAGATCTTCGGACGGCTTCGCATCAGCTTCGGAAGTTCAGCGAGTGGTTTTTCACGTCGGTCGAACCTAGCAACACGTGATAAAGAGAACATGTTTTTTTTTTTAAAGTACCTGCGTCGTTCATGGAGTAAAAAGTTTTGTAATGTATTATTAAACATAAAACAAGTAACTTTAACAAAAGAAAAGTAAGGTAAGTATTCTATACGGAGAATAGCTGGTAAAGTATTGTATTTTCTTAGCAATTGAGATACACGATAAAAAGATGGTATAAAGTTAATATTGCAATATTTTTAAGGTCGTTAAAGTATCGTTCTATCGTTCAAATATGGTACATTTACCCAACGATTTGATACAAAATGTAAGCATTGTTTCGCCGTTTTCATATGCACTTTTCCGGTGAATTTTCAGCCGAGAAATGTTTTTACTAAGATAGGCAACTCGACCTATGGCCATTTTCGCCTTGATAGTATTTATAAGAGTACCTTACTCAACTTTTTTTGATGTGGGGTTTGTTCGTATCCGCTTAAGCTAGTTTTTCAGGGGTGTGTCGCTTGTTCGTTAATTCTCTCTACACATTTCTGTCAACGTTACCTATGAGAATTTGGTTGCTCATCAGGGCTTTTGCCACCAAGATTATGATCTGTGTTCTCAATACCTGGCTGCGAAAACTTGTGTATGGGTTGTCACTGGATGTTGCCCTTGTTGGTCGGACTTTTGTTTGTGACAAACAGACACCACTTTGTTGAAGGAAACTGAGTGTAATCACGCGCTGTCGTTTAAACGCCATTTTGTTTACTTGGGTAGCCAATCACAACACATGTTTTGGTTCATCTTGTTCCGCTCTCGGCGCTAGCCATGAAAAAAATATGGATATTGTAAGGAGAACTTTTGTGTTGATTACTCGAGACTGATTAAGAGTATTTCTTGGATGATTATGACCTGTTAAAGGGGCACAGTTCAGCTTTGGGACCGCGCTGACCTGGGCACTAGTTTTCTCACTTTGAAAAGAGTTCACCCCCAACCTGAAATCAAAGTACATCAAGAATTCTTCTTCAATCTTCGCAGTGGTTTGCTTGATTTTCAATCGTTTACTGAAAAACCTATTTTTGAGTGTGCTTTTGCTCATCCTATAATGTTTTTATCATATTCGGTTTAAAACAGTATGGATCGTGTCTCTGTGATATGCAAATTAGCTATGAAAAGGTATCTAATGCACATGTGTGCCAGCTGACTGTGTCCCTAGAAACACGCCCTACTGCATTGTTGCATTGTGAGATGACAAAATAAAGCTGCCTGGCTAAGAATTTCTAAAACACTGACATTATTTCTAGACAGTTATCCGGCTGCAGACATAGCAGGCCATGGAAGCGATTTTCAGACTGGAAAATGCCCGATTTTCAACGTACCGGTATACGTTTTCATGTTTATCATTTTATATCTCTTGTTAAATATTCTAGTGTAGTTGTTTGTTCATAAGCTATTTAAGTGTACGATTCGGAGTGTTTCAGTATCAGTAGTTTTATAATTCTCGTATTCAGGGCCTCCACGATCACGTATTCAGTGACTAAAAGCCGGGGCTTGGGTATATTTGTTATTATAGGTTGGCTTTGAAGCAATAATAGTATTGTAGGAGAGAATAATTTCGAGAAAAATATGGTTAGTTTCATATCCAATCGAATTTAAGAAACCTGCGCTGATTAAACCTAACGTCAACCTTCAGAGTTTCCAAACTGTTTTCTATTCATTTTAAGTCTCATAGAAGCAGTTGGAAAAACCTGTTGACTATCATTATAATAAATCGGTTGATAATTTACGTAATTCTCCTGACGTGTATTAATATTGATTTTCATGAAAAGAAATTGGTTTTTGATCACTCTTAAAGATAAAATTAAAATGGAGCTTAGTATTTCCTAAGCAAACTTAGTCTTAAGGACTGGGGAGGAAAATTTTGTAAAAGGTCTGTTATATGCTTGTACAAAGCTTCCGGAATGGAAATAAAGAGAAGTTACTATATAGATTTTGAAAGGTTTATTGAATGCATGCATGGGTATTAAGTACCGTGTACCCATCAAGAGTCTGGGATCTACGGATTTGACGCGGCCAATAGCCAATGAAATGCGTCCACAGGGAATCATGGTAGTTGTCTCGCAGTTGTTCTTCGCCGTTGCGCAAACACGCAGAACGTTTCGCCTCAACTTTAAGTTATTTTCTTCACTCTGGATTCTTCTTGGCTATTTCCAGGCACGTTATCCCAAGCGGAGAACCTCTTAGAAAGGTTTCAACCAAGCTTTTTTTCCATTTTAACGTTCTCGCGTTCCTACGCGTGTTCCACACGTTCCACCCGGTTCATTTCATGTAATAACAAAAGAATTTGCCAAAGGCGTAATAGCATAAATGGTTTTTAAAAACTTTAATTTGCATCTTCTAGGAAAATTACTATGTGCGATGTGATGTCCGATACTGAAGACCTTAGCTATAAAAAGGTTTATACAACACAGTTGTTCACATTCTCTCAGCGAATCCCTATTTTTTTATCATTATAATTTACTTTCGGAGGCAAAGGCTTTGGAATTAACACAATGTACAATCTAAAACCATGCATAAGTAGAAATAGTTGAGACGTAAGTTTACTCAAAGAGGACAGAGGCTTTGTTTTCCTCAGACCACGGCTTGCCTGTCATTTGCTCGTTACACTCCAAAAGGAGCCACTTTCAGTTCTTTTGAAACCAAAGTATCCTCATCAAGTTCATTTTTAGGTTTATCTATAGCTATTTTTTTTTATAAAAGCGCCACTTCATTGTTATTTAGGCAGACTACGCTAAATTGCAATACTTGTTTCCTTCAAACGCTCCAAAACATCTCTTATTCTAAAGATTACATCGTAACATTTTCCGCCTAACTTTTAATTTTGAGGGTTTCCAGCCATCCCATCTGCAGACATATCTATAGTTAAGCAAAGCCCATTCACTGAATACACTCCATGACCACCCCTACAAGGGATTCATAACCAATTAACTTCATTCAGTGTTGTGTTTAACAATATAATATAAATGTGTTCTAATCTATAACTTGTTAATCCTGGCTGTTTTTAAAATAGAGGTCGCTTTGCACAAAGTAGAAGGTAATTGCACTGAAATATTTTGGATATGTTCACGCCTGGGCGCTAATGTGAACAAATCATTCTCCAAGTACCCACACGAAAATTCGTGTACTAAATGGTACATCGGGTCTGAACGCAACTCTTTTTCTTGCCAGTGCCCAGGCACCAGTGCTTGGGCACTAAGTGTGAATACAGTCGAAGCTGGTCGAACGCTTAATCGTTTTCTGTCACGGCTATAATATATGGGTGTAACAAGATTGCAAATATTAGAGATCAAAAAGCCTACTAATGTAGTTTTTATCGTAATTACGGTTCCACTAGAGCAAAAGCAAAATAATAACGAACGTTCCTGGGAGCCATTTGCTGCTGTCCCGCTGCCTCGTCTTCGTAAACTCCAAACCGAGGTTAGGAGGGCATAAACAAATCACTCATGGCGTAAATGTGAGAAAATGGCCGCGGAGCATTACGTAATTTGAGTAAAGGCTGTAAATGTTCTAATCTACTGTGTTAACAAGACGCAAACTACAGTATGAAGGGTTATTTGAAACGGGTTTAACATCAGTTCCACATTGGTTAAGGTATTGTTGCATATTTTTATGCTATAAAATATATATTTTAACGCCTTTCAAAACCTGTTGCCGTAAAAGCCAAAAATTTAAATGGTAAAGAGAGTAATACTTTTGTAACCACATTTTAACCATCAAATAAATATAATGCTGAATTGTTTTGAGCCAAGGTTGCGAAAATTTACAACATTGTTTTGGAAAAAGGGGACTTGAGAAATTAAATAATCTCACAAGGAAATACTTTGTCATTGGGTAGTATTGATCTTGTAAATTAAAGGAACTTGCTCATTAAACTACTTGTGTGGGGAAGTGAGAGCACCTTTTTCCCTCTGTGCTGACGAAAGAGTTACGATTTCGTCAAATGTCACCCTTCTAAATAAAAATTGGCTTGTTGTATTAACTCTGGCAAAAGTCTTTCACTTGAGATGTCATAAACTAACAACCAGGTTTTTGCAATAACTATAGAACTGATAGTAAAACAGATGTTAAACCCTCTGACAGAGTCAAAACAGCACGTGACAGTCACGTGAAAATCACATGCTCCTCATATCTCCCCCACTCACACCCATTCCCATCACGTTCACATCATTAGAGCTCATCTGTCCGCTGGTGTTTTTACGTTTCAAGTCTTCCAGTTTCTTATTCCAGGCTATGTAGAATCGCTGAACTTCGTTCATCATGGCCTCCTCGATCTCTGCGCACTGCATAGCAACCAGGTTTTCATAAGAGGTTTCTGGTGTCACAATTCGTTCAACCTCTGATGCAGAAAAGAACCAGACAGTATAAAAATCACAGCAAAAAAAGTTAACCCATCGACTGACTTACTAGCACACTATCAGTGGCTAAAAATAATAATTAGGATAATATTAACGGTCAGTGAGTCGTAGGTTAGCTATAGGAGGGGGGGGGGGAACAAAGATATAACGTACGTTAGGGGAATCTCCTTAACTCCCCTGGGGTATATCTATGCCAGTCACTCACCAGTTTTGGCCTCTTTAGGCTGACGGGGTCTCCAGTAAGCAAACTCCCAAATGAGCCCGCAGATGGTCAGGACAGCGACCAGCCCAATGCAAGTGTAGATCGCTTTTCGAAACATGGGGGACTCCGCATCGAACAAGTTGTTCGTTTTCTCCACAGCTGCGCTTTCCCCGGGTTCCTGAAAGATAATAAATTCACAAAACAGAAAGTAATTATTCAAGCGTTTTCTGCAAACAAACTGAGAAAGTGCTACTAAGTGGAGGTAGTGTGCGAGGGGGGGGGGGGCCCGGGGTAGCGTTGCTCGGTGGTTAATTAAGGGTTTGAGATGTAATCCGGAGGTCCCGAGTTTAAATCTTCCTCCCTGCCACTAGATGGATTTGTGTTTGGCGGTCCCAGATTCATCTTCTCCACGCTTTGTAAATGGGAAAGTTGTCAGCCTATAGATATATTTATATTTATTACTTTATTTGATACTACGCGGGTGCCCTGGTGAGGGAGAGACGCTCAGTCAGTTTACCTCCATCGTTTCTGCCATCTCTTGGATTATAGTGGTAATCTCAGTTTCCATGCTGTTCAGTTTCTTCCTCATACATTTTTCTGTGGCTTCGTTAGTCAAAGTACCAGCAATGACGAAGCCGTAAGCAAACTGATGATCGAGCACAGTCCCCACGCGGAGATCCGGATTCTTTAGGACGGGGTCTGAGGCGACTTTTGCCCAGTAGCCCGCGACATAACTGTCCAGCAGGGCTCCTGTAACTTTTGGGTCCTGCTTTATCACTGCGTCTCTGAGGTCCCTAACTGCATTCTTTTCTACAATAAAATCATCAATAAACTGGTAAATTCTTCTTTCCTCTCCAATTTTTCTACAAAGTTAGAGTGGTACTACGACCAAAAAAAGATTCTCTTTTTCTTTGGCTTTCAAAACTATGTTAACTAAACAATAACTGACCCAAGTTTTAAGTTCTGATTTTAAAAAGACACCTGTTTATTGTAACTGGAATTTTCTTATTTTACTGGTCCGCCATTACTTACTTGAGAGGGCTGGGTCGAGAAGAAAATGGCGTCAAAGACTCACCAGTTTAAGAATGCAATGCGTGTGTACGCTGCTTAATTAATATGCAGCACGGGAATTTTGGGCTTTCAGACCTTTAAACCCGTGTTTTGCATATATGGGTGGAGAGAGGCACCGTGAGAGTAAAGTGTCTTGCCCAAGAACACCCAAGTGTATAAATGGGTACCGGCGAATTCAATGCTGGGGGGTAACCCTGCGATGGACTAGCATCCCATCCAGGGAGGAGTAGAAATACTCCTAGTCGCTTCATGCTACAGAAACCGGGATAAGCTCCGGCCTGATGGGCCACATTTGGCCCGAATGCAGACTTTACCTCTTTTTTTTGCATATATAATAAATTGCGTTTACACGCTGGAATGTTAAACTAGTGAGTAAATGACGTCATTTTCTCTAGATCCAACCCTCTGATGTCCTATCGGTCAGTTTTGAACGTGAGTAATGGCGGACCGTCAAATCCAAAACTTACACTAAAAATGAACAGCCTTCGGATCAAACTCAAAGCTCTAAATTTTGCCAGTTAAGTGTTAAGCGAACACACTTTCAAAATCGGAAGAAAAAAAGGAAATGATTTTTTGATCATAGTAGCACTTTAATTTGAGTTGAGTGATAATGACAATGACAATGATAATATCTCGTGCTAACCAACCTGACACTTTAGCATTGTTTCTTACACCAAGCCTTTGTTCTTCTGTGTTCTTCAAAGCAACAACCTAACAACAAATACGAATTCAAATATAATAAACCAACTGTAAAAAGGTGAAAAGATTCAACTTGATAATTTCGTTTATCATGGCCTTTACCATGTCCAGTGTTATCGAGTTTCCACAGTATTTGGTTAACAGAAAATTAATTAAGAAAAACCCACATCAGAATTTCCACTGTCATGGATCAGCTTGATTCTTGCTTTTGAGTCTAGCCATCTGACCATTGGAATGAAAGCTAGTAAAAACTACTTTCATGTGGCACTGTTTATAATGCTGTAAAAGGTGGTTCTACCTTTTTTTCGAGTGTGAATGAGCTATTGAGTAGTATTTTCATTTGATACCCGCTATATACCACGTTGTACAAGTTGGTTCTAATGGTCGAGTCTTAGACCAGCGCCGTAGCTAGTAACAGGCAAACCGAGGCACTTGCCTCGGTAATTTGTTTTTCGTTTTTATTGTTTATAGTCGTCATAAACACCCTAAATACCTAGGAAGAGAATTTAACCACGGACACTGTCTCAGTCAACATTCTTTCATGGACATTGCCTCAGTCTTCACTCTTTTCTGGCCACGGCCCTGTAGACCGAAGCCCCACGGTAACCATTCGCATGAAAATTATACTATTCAACTGGGACTGCTTGTTTTTATCGATTTTGCACCAAGAAATTATAATTTTTCGCAGTCTAAAATTAACGAGTAAGAACCAGGTAATCTTCCGGAAACGGATGGTAAATATCGATGCTTGACAATGTGCCTTGAAATAAATTGACATCAAAATATCTTTATTTTCAGTTGCAACAAGTGACTTACGTCTGATCCGTATAGCTTGATTTCGTTGCTAAGTGATATAGCAGTTAATGAGGTGGTTACGGTGGCGGTGAAGATCGATATGATCACGAGACCAATAAGAACCCAGATGAATGCAAAGGTACGCGCCAGCACTGATCTTGGCGCGCGGTCACCGTAACTGAAAAGTAAAGAACAGTGGTATCATAAAAATTCTTGTTTTTCGGCCATTTCAATTTCAAGAGAAAGAGAAAACAAACAGCTGTTATAAACATAATAAGGTTTCGCAAGGTATATTATACAACATACAACATACATCCTCGTTATATTTTGTAACCATCACTTCTGAGGATGTATTTTGTAGCATACGAAACGTCGAGTATAATATACCATGCGAAACCTTATTATGTTTGTAATCGCTGTTTGTTTTCTCTTTCTTTTGAAATTGAAATGGCTGAAAAACAACAATTTTTATGATCTCATTTATATGTTTTGATTTCATTTCATAGCAGAGATGTTTTCTGCGTTCTAAGCCGTCTTTTTGTTGGACCGGGCTTTCCTTTGTTTTGTGCTCGTTTTACTGTTCATCATTTGCCCATTTATTCGGTTTTTAGGAGTTTAATTAAGCAAACTTTAACGGCAACGGCAACGAGTACGATGGCTGTGTAAGTGTGCGTTATAATTTCCCAGGCAGTGAGGCCTGGGTTCTTTTTACCCAGGCAGTGAGGCCTGGGTTTAAATTTGGGCTTTCTTGTTTTATTTTTTCCTCGTTCAATCTCGTTTCCAGAGCCCACGTGCCCTTTGGTCAGCACCAAGACACGGAGCTCTGGAATAATCACTAAGCTCGTTCCCAGAGCCCTCGTGTCTCTTGCTTTTAAAATTTGATACTGCTGTTCTTTCAAAGCCTGAAGTCCAGTGGGCATCATAGTTTACTGCGTTTGTCCGATTCACGTTTCGAACCACGCCCATATTTGGTATGTCACTTGACCACAATAGAAAACGTCTAAAAACTCGGACTGAGTTAATCGTTTTCGAGATATAACAATACGTTTTGCTAAAATACAGCGTTATCTACAACTTATAGTACGCGTTTGAGGAAATGTACAATATTTCGAAAATTATAGATCTTTAAGAGGCTATTAAAGCACTTAAAGATATATAATTTTCGAAATATTGTACATTTCCTCAAACGCATACTACTATGTACTACCTCCCTTTGTCTTTTGCCTTACTTGATGGTAGGGGAGGGATGTGGTGGGAAAAGTAAGGGAAAAGGCCCTGCGAACAAGATTGGCTATGTATGCAGTGAAATAAAAATGAAAGTTATATCATTTCCTCACCCAACAGTAGTCATGGAAACGAAGGCCCACCAGAAGCCTTCCCATGTTCCCTTGAAGAAGGAACGAGGAAATTCTTCTGGGTTCCAGTAAGTATCCTAAAGAAACAACCAAAGAACCTCTGAATTATACTACTACAAATATGTACATGGAACAAATCAAGGAAGGATCGAACAGTCACAATGACAAAGAAACAAGAAAATATCACCATCTCCGTTTTGGAGGCAAAAATTTGGATAAAATACATTTTGTGGCATATTTTATTTGTTGTTGTCCGGAAAATATCCAACAATTGTCACGGGGTGTACAAGATAGCGTGACAGAGTTACTCCAGATGATACCATCCAGTTTGACAGGAAAAAGAAGTAGTACAAAACAGGAGGTTTCAAGGGTGCATTTACTAACCAGTGCCCAGATTACTATTCCAGAAAGCGCGGCCATGATAAGTGTGAGCAGAAGAACAGGCCATCCCTGGAAGACAGCCTCCATAACAGCTTGCGCAGCATTGGATGCATCTTCCTTCTTGACGATGAAGACGACACCAGGTGACTCCACCACTGGGTAGAACGGATGATTCTGAAACTTTACGTCCTTCATATCTCCATATACGGGCATGCTCATTACAGTGCCTTTCGATGTAAACAGAACGGCTTGTTAATAGTTTGCAAAGAACTTGCACACCACTACGTCGATGGACAAGTGAAAAAAAAAATTATGTTATTGACATCGAGTCAGCGACTAATGTTTGGTTTCCGATTATTTCAGCGCATAGTTAAAGGAAGAAAGTCATTTCTTGGGACATACTCAATTCAAATCAGAGGGTTTCTGATTGCGTAAAGTGGAAAACCACGAGGATGGTTCAAATGGAAAAAGGTGCAAACCCTGGAGTGCATGGATTTCATTATGAGCCCATTGCGTTACTAGTCAGAGAAAAGTAAATATAGTAACGCAATCTAAGGAAACATGCGTAACGCAACGTACCATTCAAGTTGATATTTTTCTTCACTACCTCAGAGTCATTGGAAGCAATTTCACTGAAGTTGAGTTTCACGCATCCTTCGACGTGTGCAACCGAGTCAGCCGACGAGGGGTCGCGGTAGCAGCACTCCGACACAAGCCTTTTCAGAACCCTTGGAAAAATCCCACTTACCACACCTGAGTCGGCTTTGTAAATATAGGGTGGAATCTCCCACCAGTCTATCTTCAGTGAGAGAGGACATCTGTTATCTACCTGTTTCTGGCAGCCTATAATGACAATATGGAATTATCGTATATGGTTATATAACTCACCCTGTAATTGGATGGCTGTGGAAAAGCGTTTTCCACATAGCCTATAACAAACTTCATCAAGGTCCCCAATTTCAGTGCAATATCAAAACGGAAGGTAAATGTTTTCAATACCCAGCCAAAATACGCCCTTTCAAGTTAACCTCCGCCTTAAGTCACCCATGAAGGCCATGAACCCCAAAGATATTTTGTAAGATTTTTAAAGCGACCTGTTTAATATCTTTCATGGATCGTTAAAGGATTTTCAACTGGGATGATCTCAAAATGGCTATTAGAGAGACTTTTTGGCCTAAAAATCCCGAAGATTTTATGAAGAGGATTTAGTTGCGTGATGCCTAAAAGAATCCTCGGGGATATGATTTTTGCAGGATCTAGTAAGAACCTTAAATTCCTCCTGCTGTTGTTGTTTTGCAATTTTAAAGGCATTGAGCCCGTTTTACTTTCTTAAAAGATTAAGAAAAGATCAAAGATGTAGAAAAGATATATAGCACAAAGATTTCTTGGTTGCTGTTAATTGAATAAGTGTTTTTAGTTATACTTATATAACTACCTAAGAAGTGCTGAATGAGAAAGATCACTATAAGAGGTATTGTTACTTGACTAAGAGCTGGCAAACAAGAAAATGACAAAACAACACAACAACAAAAAGAACTTTTCATTATTGACCTGCTGCTACGAATAAAAGAAATTATCAAAACCGTTCTTGTTTTTTATTCCGGTTGTTGAAGGTAAATATCAAGCGAAATTACTGATTACCAATAGTGCTAAATAATACTTATAATCCGGGTCACGTAGAACAAAATAAGAAGAGCCTTCGTATTTTATTCTATAATTCTTCTCCTTTCCAGAATGTGTATATATATTTTGGTTAGTTTTATACACTTAGTTTCATTGGATGCTACCTTCATTATATTAATTCAGTACACAACTCTAGTATTTCAAACTACAGCAGAAAAAGGAAACGGCGGCAAAATCCATAAAACATGACAGAACATGATATATGAACAGAAAATAAACCGAAACCAAACAATTTAAATAAACTTCTGGGTTTAATCTGAAAATATTATCGATTTGTTATTTTTTATCACAAGTTATACGTGTTTCTTGTAACAATCCAAATGTTCTAAAGTGAATTCTCCGCCTAGAAGTTCTTTATTTCACAAGCTATGCAAATATACAGACCTTAAACTTCCTTCTGTTGACAAAATGAAAAAACCTTAGTGATTTTTCTAAACTTTATCATTTAAGTTTTCAATTCGAATCAGATAGATCAAGATATTTTTCAATTTGTTTCCAGAGAAGAACACCCTTGGTCGTCTGCGGCTTCATAGTCGTTTTACCAAAATTCTCGAGTTCGTGTTTCTGCCATGCAGTCTGAACAAAAAGTCTCTGGTCAATAACTGTTAACCGCATATTGATAGTTCATCCTGGCTTTTGTCAAAGGCTCGTGTTTAAAATTGCACGAGTAGAAGAAAATTATTAATTGCGCCTATTATCGGTAAACCTTTCCCAAGTTGCTATAATTTGCAACGTGAACGGTAATTTTGAAATATCAGGTAAGAGCCGAAGAAATCAGCAGTCGTCCAAGTTAATTGAGATGATATTAAAAATTGTCATTTCCTTTTCCTTCTACAATTTCCTTGAGGAATATTCTATCTCACCACAAATATTAATTATTTAAAACAAGACCTACACATTCTAGCAAGTCTCCTATTATTGCAAGCGCGCTATGCGATGAAACCGAGAGGTTTGTACGTATTAAACAAACTTGTAGCAACAAAAATTTTGAGCGAACGTGAGATCAAAATGTCTAAAATCTAGTCTGGCGTTGTAGAAGGCAGTTATCGGCCATTGCCGGCAAAAATAAACATCGGAAGGTTTTCTAGCGATAAGTTATAGCTATTATTGAAAAAAAAGACTTCATTTTTTGAGAAACGCATCAAGTGTTTTCTGGAAAACTTTTAGTACGCCGAAATAAGCAAGATCTGTGGCTATCCATAGAGCAAAAAAGCTGTGATTAAAAAAATGTAAGTTAAGAGACTTGGGGAAAATCGGCACTGAAGACCAAACTTTATACTCCTTTAGATGAATAATAAAAATATATATTTAAAACCACCGCTCATCATGAGGATTTGAAGCACTTTGTACCCAAAAGCATTGAATATAATTCTCCAATATATTCTTTAGCAATAGCGTTGGATCTAAATGTAACTAAAACACATTAGAAAATCCACTCACCGGTTGTATTTGTCGTCGCGTTTGCGCTCGTCACTACATCTACATGGTTAAAAAAAATAACACACAGGATATACATGGATTCGGGCCATGGTAAAACCCTCATTTCTGTAGATGAAACGTTCCTTAGAAATCCTTCTTTTTGCTGTGTAATAAACGATGATTTTCTAGGAAAGACTATTTATTTGACAGCTAACAGTCGCGCGCTGCGAGAAAGCTTCGAAACCGTTCCTCGTTTGGAATATTTGACAGGCTCCGTGAAAATGCAAATTTTTTCCAATTTCGTATCCTTCGTGTATGCCATGGAGATTAGATTCATTTATTATTAATAGTTGACACACGAAAAGCCTGTTTAATTCAGAAACATTTACATTGTTTTTCTTAGAACATGTTCACCAGAATTTTCGTCAACAGTTTTAAAATGTTGTTGATAAAAAAAGTCAGTGATAAAAAAGGTTTCTGTCGGTGACTAGGGCATATTTTGTTTAGTTTGACGCATGTGCAATAAGGTTTCCGACAGGTGCTTAAATTGAGGCGCTTGGAGACGTGAGTAAACTGTTTTCTCATTTCTAAGAACATGTAAATGTGATGATTGTTATTCGAATGAGCTAAAAGGAGAAAGAAGGCCACATGCCGGGGGATCAAGAATAAGACTACAAGAATAGAATGCAGAAACTTCTTCAAACACAACTATTTTTTGGAATATGTAATAACATTACAACTTAACATTTCAAAGCCAAATTTCGCGCGTACTGAGGACGTCGGATTAAATCATTTCTTTCATTAACTTTCACTGCTTGAAAATGCGTCGACCTTTGGAATCGAAAAGTCGAGAAAACTGAGAAAATTTCAGAGACAAAAACAACAATAAATTCGTTTGGAAAAGGGAGGAATCCTGGGGAAGCAGAACTTCAAAGTGACAGAGCAAAATTCTATTATTATCTAAAATAAATAAGTAATGGTTCATAAGAGGTGGGCAAACTCTTCGATGATTGCGACACGATATGTTGCGCATGCGCGTTAACGTTCCTGTTATATAATTTCTGTGAAGTATATATGAAATAATTCATATTTGTACTGCGGTTGTAGGTGAAAGTGAAGAGTGATCATCGCAGTAAATTTTCCCATTTAAGCAACTGGAAAGAAGAAGCCTGAAAATCAGGGCTTCAACGGGATTCGAACCCATGACCTCCGCGATACCGGTTTTCGATGCTCTACCAACTGAGCTATGAAGCCACACATTGGGAGCAAGGTCCC
>CM042759.1:17772963-17840414 GCA_022496165.2 Catalaphyllia jardinei | reverse complement strand
TTTTTTCAGGCTTCTTCTTTCCAGTTGCTTAAATTGGAAAATTTACTGCGATGATCACTCTTCACTTTCACTTTTATATAATTTCTGTCAACCAATCACAATTGTTTGGCAACAAAACAGGAAAAAGATCGAGTGGACATGAGAGGAGAAAACAACATACACGGATGGATAGTGAAAATAAATCTAAACGGTTGCATGAAATCCTAAAACGGACGCTAGTTAAAGAGCACCCTCTCTGAAAAGGGAGGTGTAAATTATGCGAAGCATTTGTTATCGGTTACCACTTCAAATGCTGGCCTTTAGCCAGTTGCCGATAAATCAACGCAGCTGTGAGTTCTAGATTTTGACCGTTTGTTATTTACAATTTCGGAGCATGTTTCAGCTGACAGTTAACATTTGTCATTTGGCACGGGCAGGAGTTTATCACTACAAAGTTTGGCTGTCTGTTCTTTATTCAGACCGTTATTACTAATCATTGTACCATAGGAACCAGGATAAACACGTTCATTAACTAACATGACAGTTTATGTTCAATAAGGGAGGGGTATGCTGGTGGAATTTTCGTTCCTCCCCACTTTAGTCAAATATTTTTCGTTGCTCGCCTCCAGCTTCCAAAACCTTAAAATGAAACAAAAAACGTGACTGATTTTCCACGGAAAGTTAGAGTTTTTCTTCTTTTCGTTAATAAAAATACAGTAATTTAATCAGCATATAAACAACACATCGGAACAGCGAAATATCCCGTGCGGCTCCCGTAACTTAAACTAATCACGTTCCTTCGTTTGGTTGAGCACGTGCAGTCAGACAAGTGGCGCCCAATTTGAATTGGTTATTGAGTTGTACATGTAATTGAAGGACGAAGAAGATGTCGAATATTTCTAAGCCTTAAACGCCTGAGACTTGTGGGTCCGCGCTGGCAGACACATGGTTAAATTTAACTACATAGCTGGCAAACATGCGATAGGTAAGTTAGTGGTTTAGTCAACCAA
Source organism: Catalaphyllia jardinei (assembly GCA_022496165.2). Taxonomy (NCBI): domain Eukaryota; kingdom Metazoa; phylum Cnidaria; class Anthozoa; order Scleractinia; family Caryophylliidae; genus Catalaphyllia; species Catalaphyllia jardinei. Next base: position 17,839,425 of record CM042759.1, on the reverse strand, counting down.
ATAGTCTAAGAGTCAAGTTATATATCTTTGAACCAACATTTTCAGGGAGCGTTCACGCCTAAACCGGAGCTATATTTCTACGGTTTGGCCAATCGTTCACAATATTCTGTCACGTAAACGGAGGTTTTCGAAATCGCTCTTCAAATCAGAGGAATTTGAAAACACCAGCTTTGTGTTTTCCGGGACGGAAAACATTTTTAAAACGTAGTTTTTCGGTAACGATGGCACGACGATAACCATGTGATGTCCTTGGCCGCGAGTTTTCCTCGAGCACAACCTCAAAATAAAGTAGTGTGGATGAGGCCTCATTCATAACTACATATGGTCTTGGCAAACTTAAATTCAGCCAGTTTTATTTGCATTTTCGATTCAGAGGTAGCGATTGAAGAAGGCCAAGACAAAACGCTCACTCGGCCCCGCAAATTCTGAATCATGGTGACGACTTAGATGTGATTGAATAATCTACCTATACTCCTGGCAAGGTAAATGTACGTTGGTTTGTAATTAATTTGTTTGTTTTCTTAGCTTTTACCCTACTTTGGGTACTCGAGGTTTTTTCTTGCGAGCGGCGGACGGAAATACTTTGCTTCGCTTCGGCGGCCGAAAGTCTCGGGCACGAGCGGCAAATACTGACATGACCAACACAGGAAACCTCACAAGAAAAAAGCTCTGGGAGCCCAGCCCAGCCCAGCCATTTCATGTGTCGGTGTTCTTTGAAGAACGAGGTATATGCATGACAATAGTTGCTATTCTTTTTCAATGAGATGCAAATAAGTGGCGGGGTGTTCTTCAATTTAGCTCACCTCTGGCACCAGGATACTTTTACCCGTAAGTGTAAAGCAAGAGTATTAGTGCGTTTTTCTTAAGTTTTTACGTTGTACAATGTATACAGTATTGGACAAAACTTAGAGTGCAAAGAAGGTGTGTCAAAATTTACAAATTAGAATGACCGTCTGAAATGAAAAAATGCCTAAACAAACTTGCCATCTATTTTTCCTCTAGGTCTATTTTATTCTAGGAAAATAAGTGTTCGCTTTTAGCTTAAATGCATAGGTATAACGACCAAACATAATCGTGCGAAGTTGGCAAAATTTCCACATAACGTGCATAACATATTTGCATTTATTTTTGTCGATGTTTTAGTTCATGTATCAAGGATACGTTCAAAGAAACTGTATATAGAGTCTATATGCGATCAAGTGTCAGGCTATGTGGAAATTTCAATTTTGTTCTGGTTAAAAATTGGCTCTTTTTTACGACTGGTTTATGTTCTTTACAGATTAGTTTCTAGTATCGTCGTCAAGCAGTCAGTCTACTGTCCTGAAGTAGCAGTCCATTCCAGTACAACCCTTACAAACTTTAACATATCAGCGCCCAATGTTCACAGTGTTGTCTTGGCAACGAGATACTAAAGTTCTTCTTTCTAGTAATGGTGAGTGCAGTTCTTTGTGGGTATGGTAGGGTGGGTAAATAGCTAGAGCTCTGGATGAACCTTTAGGTGGCCGAAGACAGTTTTCGCGCGTGCTTTTGCTGATGCAGTATTTAGCACGTGCACAAGGATTTCAAGGAACAAACATGCCGTCAGAAGAGCGATCATTTTATTTACTCAGCACCCGCATTATCTGTTCCCTCTATAATTGAACGCTGTGTATTGCTGGTCTTAGTCTTTTATTACAAAGATATGCTAGAACCGTGTTGACAGAAGAGATTTAATGTCAATTCGTACTGTGCAAAATATGAAAAGAATCTAACGACTGGATTTTTTAAATAAACGAAAACATTATTTAGGCCTTGTTTTTAACCAGCCCAGTTGCCATGGCAACAGCACACACCTAATTCAAATGTGAAAATATTTCTGCGGTTAGGGTTAACCTAACCCTAACCCTAACCCTTTACTCTTGCGGACTGTGCAATAATTATCTGGAGGGGTGGGGTTCTAAAATTAGCAAAGTAGGCCTTAAAATAAAGTTGCACCCCCCTGAATTAAAGTTAAAATAACTTCTTGTCCACTCCCGTCTAGAGGGGAGATTACTTTCAACCCCCCCTCCCCAACCTCCGATCCTCCCTACATCCCTCTTTATCTATGCACAACTTCTGGTATGTCTTCATCATCAATAAATAAAACTTGGAAGCTGCGCTCCACATAATCGTCGCCTGATGAATCACCTTCATACTCGGTTGACTCCTCCTCAGAATCACTTGAGGTATCATTATGAGAACTGGAGGACATGTTTTCATCATCATCTTCGATGTCTTCATCAAACGTTCTTGCTACAGAACCATCTGCATGCCTAAGTATTCGCTCAACTAATTGTGCCTTGTTTCCAGATACCATTAGACCTTCTTGCTTTAGATAGATCCGAAGTTGCTTGTTAGTCAGTCTTTCAACAACGTCTCTGCTCTCCCAACAAATATCTTCTGGAATGGTGTTTCTTTCCAGATTTTTTTAGTCTGCTTTTAGAGCCAAGAATGCAAGGCGCGGAATATATCTTCTGCAAGAACTTTCGTCGATGTTAAGCTTTAAGCATGCTTGCCGTATGGCCTGGTTATCAGAAGAGGTCACTTTCTTTTCAACAAACATCTTCTTCACTTGTACACTAGGAAGGATACTGTCAACCTCGCTTAGAGCCAAACGAGGTTCATCAACTGGGAGATACTTTCCTGGCGAGGAAGGATCAAGGGCTGGCAATGGAGATAGTGTAATGGGAATGCCACCTGTCCAACCTTCTTCCTCGCATTCATCGCAGGTTGGGTCACATGAAAACTTCAAGTACTCAAGGTTGTATTGTCCTTGCTTCACATGGGCATCTTTCATCTTTTGAAGCTTCTAACCCCCCCTACAAATGTTTAAGAAATTACATCTTACCCCCCCCACCCTGCGCTTTAGTTTAAGTTCAGGCCCCCTCCTATTAATCTTAGAACCCCCCCCCCTCTAGATAATTATTGCACAGTCCCTAATGGGAGCCAAAGCATAAACAGTTGAAAAGTTATGGTGAATTAGGCATAGGCACTTGAAAACTGTGTTCGGCGAACATTTGGCCTACATGCGCCTTACATTCGCCAATATTCGGCTGAACTTATTTTAAAAAAATGAGTTAATATTGAGTGACCGGGTTTGTGCTTCCCCTTTTCGTTTGCTGGGTTTCATAGAAATCTTCGAATATTTCATTAATTCAGTTATTCGGCACAAGATTTAATGTTCGGTTTTCTCCGGTACAGTTCGGCTTCGGCTTTGTTTAGGCAACACTTCGGCTTCTGCGCATCTCCCGCGTACTGTACTGTCAGAGCTTATTTCCATTGTTGTAACACAGAAAACGACTAAAACCACTTTTGAGCAGACAGTACGTTCTTTACTGACTTATTTGGCTCAAACCGGCGTCTTATGTGATGCGAACTTAACCAAACGAAGTTTATGAGAAGGTCACTTATATTTTGCGTGTTTGAGACAGGTAGGGTCCGAAATTGTGATTGTTTACGTGTACCACCACTGGTTCGATTAGTGGACTTTCTTCCTTAAAATTTGCTTCCTCTCGTCAGTCCTTGAAACCAAATAAAGCGCGCTTAACTAGACTGGAAACTTATTTTACGTCGGTAGTCAAGCGGCTTCGGCCAAGGTGGCTTTGAAAGACGGCAAAGCTTGAAGTGACCATAAGAACAGGTGATTATGGGAAAAATGTAGAGTTCATAGCTTAATCCTCTGAAACCCAAAACACTATAAATAGTGTTATAAACATTTTCATAGTTGTGAAAGTGTCAACAAAATTTCAGTCGAAAATTGGACGTCATAAAGGGGATTTAAGTGTTGGTTTGTTCGTTAGCAGCCATGCCAGTTTACGTAAATGTTAGACTTGGATTTAGTAAAATGATTTGTTTTGTCGTTGAACTGGAAATAACTTGACAACTTTGCTTTAAATTGAATCGTATCATTGAAGCGAACAGTGAGACGCAAATTATTCGAATTTTTAAGTTGGAAAACAAGCCTAAAAGGAATGGACATATTTTGGATCTCTTTGAATCATTTTTAAAGGAACTTTAATCCTACATCGTGAAACAATGAACTAATTGTATTTTAAAGTGGTAAACCAAATTGAAAAACTGGTGTTTTGTTCATAGCTAAAGGTTAATGGGCGATTCCAGCTATGGGAAGCACGTGTTAGTTTAAGAAATCCACCAAACCGTATCCACTTCATGGCCCATAAAATAACAGACTTGTCGCCTTAAATATTTCACAGCAGTGACACTTTGAGCTGACTCTTCAAGTATCAAGGTGTGAAATGAAACGGATAGATTAAACTTTAACAGTCGATAAAACCAAGAACTAGACCTGAGTTATTTGTTTGTGTTAATCTTAAAGAAGTTTACATTTTTTCAATGTTCCCCTGGAAATGAAATACCGTAATCTATTTTACAGTATACCTGAAATACAAAATACTACCCTGAACTGGTACCACATGTTACTGGTATCGACTGAGGGCGTAGTTTGCAACACTTCAGTGAAGTTTTTGTTTTGGACACATTTTGGAAGCCGCTTTATAGTTAAATAGTGTTATGAGTATCTGAGAGCTCTGAAGAAAGGAAGATCGGACGAATTGGGTACCGATCGAGGGACTGAACACGGTCCATGGATGAATATTCATGTTCCCTCCAGTTTTACTTTACTTTTGCTATCAGCACTTGGACTATTTTTAGTCGTTTGTTATCATGTTAGAGTTATCTCCTTCGCAAGAAATATATATACGTTAAATAACGATGGATTTGACCACAGGTCGTCGAATAAAAAAAGACAAGCCATCGTATATCTCGTACAAGCAGAGAGTTGCCTGTCTGAACATTTCTCGTCGTTTATAAAACTTGACAGCCGCACCACTAGAGATGTTTTGGTGTTGAGCTGGGGAAGACAGTGTTTGGACTCCTCGAGAAATTTAAGCAGTGTTGTCTATGTTGACGGCAAGAACACTTCATGGAGTACCGGACGAAACATCCTTTATCAACTGGCCTTGAAAAGGAACAAGAATTACCTGTACTTCGTGTTTATGGATGACGATGTCGAATTTTCCTTTACGTCAAACATGACACAAGACTTCAGCTACAGCAAAGGAACAAAATATCCACTTCAAGCTTTTGAAAACTTTCTTTTAGGTTACGAGCCTGCGATTGGTCTGTGTAATTACTGTAGTCGCTGTGGAAAGCTCGTGCCAAACGGCTCTTATGTTCCCGGGCTCTGCTGCTCGCCGCGAACCGCCACAGGCGATCTCCCGCCAATTTTACCGGCGACAATCGCGTTTGACGCCGCTGTCAATGCCTTTCACACCGAATCCATTAAGCATCTCTTACCTTATAGACTTGACTACGAGGAAATAAGCTGGTGGGAAAGTCAAAAATATGTTATTTTGGCGTCAGATATTCTATTTCGTGGTCAAGTCGTTCGATATACACCAGTGACGGCCATTAACAACGAACACAGAGATTATCCCCAACTACCTCTAGACAACTGGGCAGATATACTACGAGATATAAGGAAAGGAGTACCTGAAAAATATAAATATCTAAAAGACTTCGAAATAAAGCCTGAAGTTGACATGGTTCCGGAAGTTATTGGAAATATCCTGTATACACCACTCTGGAATGTTTCCATTCCTAAGCCAAAAACTCCCATTGTACCATACAGGCATTTTCATGAACACAAAACAGCAAGACAGTGAAAAATGCATTCCTGTAAATGCAACTTGAAATGACGGATAAAAACTGTGTAAATGCTGTCCTGGGAAATCTCAGCCACAAATTGATTAAAATAATATGTTCATAGATTTACATTTATATATTTATAGATGAATGATATTTTCATGTTCGTAAACGTTCAATTTTAAGTAACAAACTGTAATTAATATAAGTTTTACTAAACAATTCCAGCATTTTAATCAGAAGATTTAATCAGATTTAGTCATGAGCAGTTTTTTCAATTTTTTTTTCATAATATAATCATTTTTTTTATATATACACTAGTTATGGGAATGAAATGGAATTAGGAAAGATCCAAATTGAATTATAAAAGTTAGGTTATGACGAGCGCCCACAACAGACTCAGCTACTGAAGAAGCACCAAAACCGACAAACGTATTTATACGGCCTGACGTGGTTTGAGGGAAGGACAAAAGCAATATAGCAAAACACGGACAGAATTTTCTTCCCAGTACAGGTGAAATTGCCTGGATTTATGAAAACAGCGTTCACTGAAGAAATCGTGAACTCAAAGTGCATATGAATGATTTGGTTGAAAGTACCAACATCTATACGTTAAGAATACAAATCATAAAAATGTGATGAAATAAACCAACGTTTTTCACTTGTTTGATTCTTTGTTTTTGTTTTTGAAAGAAAACTTAATGTGAATCCAATCTTTGTTTCTGGCTTTCTTCCATACATAGCACTAATGAAGATGCAAAAAACAAGGAACAGACAGTTTAGAAATCACGCCTGGCTTTTGACCGTTTATAACTAGCATCCTTATTAAGAATTCCCAGCGGCTGTAGACCCTTCGCATAACATGGCACTAAATTTGAATAAGAATACTTTACACAGCCTTAGCCTCACACTGATGTTTCCAGACAAAGGATTTTTCACATGAATGTGAGGCTAAGGATGTACAAGTATTGTCATTTTCTTCGGTGCCATTTATGCGAAGGGTCTTGTCTCCTTGTCTTCCATTTTCCTTAATCCGCATTCACTCGGGGCAGCCCTCGGTCAGCCCAAGAACGATATTCGACTCAGTTTCAGAATAAAAGAGAATTAAACTCTCAGAGCAAGATGTAGCTGTTTATTCACTAACATAACATTCTATACAACTTGTTTCAATTGGCAAATAAGAACATTTTAATCTTAAGTCACAACAGGTGTCCATATTTCATGATTTATTTTGCTTGCGACTGTTTAGTCTTCATCGAAACTCTGGTGGTTCCCTCGTTTCCACAATTTTCTGGGGTCAAATTTCCGTGCTTCAAGGTTACTCTTTACCACATCTCCGAAATTACCATCGAGTTTCGCTTTTAATGGTTTGATTTCTAGTAGATACGCCTTATCCAGACTTGCTTCTTGAGGGTTCTGCGCTTCGTCTCCAGGTCTCGGGGGCCACTGTATTTGAGCAGTGACTTGTAACGATGTTCCTGACGGAGGAGATCAGTTTCAAAGTATGAAGTCTCTTTATAAAGCCTTACAGACTTATAGAAAAGTAAATTCATTTTCACTAGGAGATGTTGGTGCTATATCGTAATACCACAAAGGTGACAATGATTTGTCCTTCTCTTTTGACCTTTCTGGTTGGTTTCTATTGATATCCATGGGGGAATGACATCTTGGTCATGCATCATCATCCTGGGTGGGTAAATCTTTGGGTGGGGGTGTGGGGGGACGCTTAAACCTTTACACTATACTAGATCATGATCAGCTGGATTTTACAGCCCCACCCTAGACTAGGCACCAAAACCCCCTACCCTATCCCAGACAAGCTATCTTCAATGCAGAAACTTTCTCACTACCGTAGTCCAACATACGCTAACTAAACCGACAACAGTACAAAGTCACTTTTAAGATTTAATTCCTATTATAGAACCCTGGGTAAAGAGCTCTGCTCTTGACTTTGTAAGTTACCGGTATACCCTACTCTGAACCAAAACTGTCCGAGTTCTACAACGTGTCACACAACTTTTTTAAAAGAGCTACGTCACGGTTTGCACATCTTGAAAGGGTTAGTCTAACTTTTCAAGTTCGTCGTTTGTAATCCGTGTTAATCTTCTCCATCCTTGTTCCTTTATGGTTTACTGTAATCTCTTTGGTGTTTTTCTATCTTAAAGGGGCATTGTCACGCTATTTGGCAACTTTATAAAAGCTAGAAGGTGCCTTCGCATCAATTGATTCCTAAACTAATGATCTAGTTTTGCTATCGAAGACTATTTGAAGGTACTGAAACTGTTTCCTATCGCCTGTCGCTACGGATGGCATGGATGGAAATGATTGAAATTTGAAAAAATTGGCCAATATTTTCAAGTTTTGATGCCACGAGTTCCAAATCCTCAAGAAATTTATTATGGTTAGCCCTCTCTGATAAAATTCATTTGATATCTTCGTCGTTGCTATACAGAAGCTTTTTGTTTATGATTAAAGCCTTATAGTAATGATGTTAGCACAGAATTAACCTAAAACAGCAAAATCCTCGTGACACTGCTCCTTTAATTCTATACGTGGCCAAAATAACTCAAATTATTATCCAGCTGCACTTCGTAGAGTACAATATAACGTCCAAAACGAGTACAAATATCACGCGGTATTTCCTGCCGTTGTCCAATCAGTTGGCTGGATTTCTCGCGCAAATTTTCCAATTCGCTTCGCGCACGTCTGTCACGCATTCCCCGTAAATAAATATCCGCGAAATTCGCCTACACGGAGATAATAAATCGTTTTGTTGTGTAGTATCGCTGAGAATTTGTACTCGTTGTTTGTATTTTGACTCGCTCTACGGGTTCGCCAAAATACGGCACAACTCGTAATAATACTCGGCAATACTACACAACAAAACGTCTAATAAGATATATATACTAGGACGGAGCTCCTTTACTTCTCTCATGATATGACAGTGACAAGATACTAGGAATTCCACCCACTCAGTTACCAGTAGACTTCGAGTTCTTGATGAGCCGTGCTTGTGACGCGCATTTCGAAGATGATATACACGACTTAAATATCTTGGATAAAAATATCAATATAAGAGCAGCGAAATAACGCAAAGCAAAGATGAATCAAAATCAGAATGTTTCTGCGCTACCTTTGGTTGTATGCAACAAGGAAATTCTGGTGAAAATTACCTCGAGTCAGAGTGGCAGTCAGCTCAAAACTGAGTTAGGGGTCAGATATCCAATCCAATCATGATGGGATTAAAACTTTCATTAGTAACGAAACAGCAAGTCACAACATGGAGTAACTCAGATGATCTTGTCACGTCACAAAAATTATTTTTAGCAACTCTAGAAAGTCTCAAAATAATACAAAAACCTCGCAATCACTAAAGTATATATCCCACTAGCCCAAGATATCATTAATTGCAATTGTCATTATTACAACGTCATCGTCACGGTTCGTCAATTTCAGTATTGCGTACAAAAAGGAACATATCCAACGCAAAGTGTATTCTGCAGCATCATGTAGAACCAAAGTATAGTAGTTATAGAAACATGACCTTGACTCCATGTTTAACTGAGTGTGTAAGCTCGATTCAGGATTAGACTTACACTCAATTAATAGAAAAGCTTGTATATTGTCAGACACGTGACCCGCACCCAGCACAACGTCTTCTTTGCATCAACAGCACAACCATGTTCATGAATCCATCAATAATAAAACAGAACTTATGTCATTTACACGTCAGCAGAATATGACGCACAGATAGTCAGAACACTTGATTAAATGGTAAACTAATTTAAGGATTTGCATGAGAGCATTTCAAATACAGAGACAATATTAAGAAAATAAACTCCAAGACACCAAGTTTCATCTTCTAAATACAAATACAAATCTCTAAAGAAATTGATGGGACGTTAACATATAACCCATGGCAGAGGGAAGACGGAACCAGATTCGAAAAACTGAAACAAAAAGCTCTGACACGCAGATATATCCTTACCTGTAAGACATATAACAATTCCTAGCGTGATCAGAAGTCTCGGACCCATGGTAATATCTGCCAAGCACTGGCTTATGTGATTTGTGAAATTGGATGGACTTAGTTCAGCATTATTTATATAGCAACTGTTGTTTGCGTGGTCCGGGAAAACGCATATCAAAGATGATACCAAATATTCAAGGAGGAAATAGACGAAACTTCCCTTCTTAATTTGAAGTCGTTTTCACTAAGGAGAACGGCGTATATTACAAGAATACATCCAAATTAGGCAGCGTCTCCCTTTAGGCAACGTTGAAGGTTGCTAATTCTAGGTATTGTGGAATTGTCGCTAACAGTGCCGACGATTAATTTGAATCTCTTGATCACAAAGTCTTGAAAAGAGATGTTTTTAGCGTGTCAACAGGTTGTTCCTATAACAGTAGATACCTAAGACGTAAAACATTTTATCAATGCTGCTACATCACCGACCGAACACCAGTTTAAGGTATATATTGGATTCTAAAGCAAAGTTGAATACAATTATCATCTCTTGAAGTTAAGTAATGGAATAAGAGCCTACATATATTGACTAGATTAAAAATATAAGTTCCGAACCGGTGTCCTGTTTTTTAATTAGTTTTGCTTACATATATTACTATTATGTACAGCCACAACTATTACAAAACAAAATATATTTCTTTATGATGACAATATTAACGAAAACGGCAAGGAGTTGAATCCTGAGAAAATGAAAATGAGTTCTGGCAAGGAAACCTGTGATTCAACAAAAGAAATTTGAAAAAATAGCAATGTAATCGACTTAATCTTCTGAGATAACAATATAACTACTGAACGAATATCACTACGAATATTAAAAAAAAGAAAAAAATAAGCGAAAAACGTCTGTTTTAAAAACAGATTAAGTATTGGGGGAAAAAGCTAAATAATTTTTCATATTCTCCTACATTAAGAGTCTCACATTCTGTTTATTATTATTATACATGATATCAGCAGGACGGCGGCCTTATACAACGGGTTTTGCAGCATGTTCACCGTCAAGTGGCTTACACGTGATGAGTCTGAGTTGTGTGGTGATTAGCTAACCTTGACAAAATTTGTCCTTTTTATTCCCAATCCAATATGACGCACACTGCTAAGTTGTTTTCGCTCAAATCGATCCGATTTTCATCATACTATTTATCAAACCAGATACAAGATTCGGAACTTATAGATTTAATTTCACAATTTGCCAGATTTTATTTTCTATATTTACTCAAAGGGCGGTCCTAGTTATTAAAATTCAAATTGACTTCGGGCCAATTTTTTCGATTGAGTTAGATGACAGATGTGTACCTTGGTTATGTAACACTTTTTCTGCAAGCAAAATTTGTCGTGTGTTCCCCTTCGCTACATGCCTATGCCGTTGAGTTTTGATCCTTTCCTTTTTAAACTTTTTTTCAGTTAGTTCCAAACTCCAAATCACCAAGCCTATTCACTGAACGTTCGAAATACTGCTACAATTAGAAACTGTGCGTTACCTGAAGCAAGAGGTTATTTAATTTTGAAGGATTCTGACACTAAGAGCCGTTTTCCTTCGTAAAATTGACCTTAAATTGATAAGGAAGCCTAGTGATATTTTCTGGCGCACTGATTGTTAGTTCAATTTTGGTGTTCATTTTCCCCGACCATGCAAACACTATCTATAAATAACGCTCAACTGACCGAGTCCATTTAACTTCACAGTCCATACAGCTATTTATAAATGCCGTCAGTGACTAATATCGCTTAGAGGTCTAATCTGTTGCTCTCAGTTTTTCTGGGAATTCTGGTAAGAATTATATTTTAGGGTTCACATGGTTCAGTTTACTTCCGCGAAGATTTATGTGTTCTTTGTACGAACTTTTTCATGGATTCTGCTTGTAAAAATCTCTCCATTTTTAAAGGATCAGTTTTTCAATCGTAATAATCAGCATTCCCATCTCAAGTATTGAATACACGAGCTAACCACTTAATGAAAACCGTTCAGTCTGGGCCCCATGTGATGTACGAATGCATGATTTTCTTATCGATCGCGATTTAATGTGAGCATAATTTGAAAATAAGTTGTTTCTGCTATTCGGGAGGTGTTTTTTCCTGCATTTTTATGGCTTAACTTCAAACAAAAATACAATACAATAAGATAGATGGGTACCATCCGTCGATATCTGTTTAGAGCGCCTGTTATTTATTAAAAAAACTATGGAAGGAGTGAATCTTTGTTGGGCGGATCTGGATCTTTTTCGAGAGAAATTCAACGTTTGCTATTGTATCTGCCGTTCTTAAGGAAAGACACCGTTTATTTCATTAAAAAACAAGCATTTCTAGGTTAGGCAAGACTCAAAATTGCAATTCTATCTTTGAAATCTGCCAAAATACCCAAGTACTTACAAAATTCCTTCTTTCGATATTCGGATATAGAGCCTAATCTTGTCTCAGTATAGATGCACGAAACAGTTATATCCTTTTAACATCTATCTTCATGGTTTTGTAGATATTGAAACTTTCCCAAGCTTTTCTCGTTCCCTCGACCTCAGACTAAATCAACCATGAGATCTGCATTCGCCTTACGACTGTTTACTTGAACATCTTTTGGTTTCAGTTTTCCATGCACAGGCGCCTCCGTATCACAAATAAAAAAAGTACTAAAATGTCAAAAAATAACTATGTTTACTAACTAACGCAATTCCTTTTTTATATCCAGATTTTTTTCTCCAAACCATCAACTTTTGTCATTAATGTTCCGGACTATTCCCAAGATTCAACCAGAACTGCTTTTTTGCCGTGCGAATTTCCAACGTAACGCCTATCCTAGCGAGTTCTTTTTTCAAACAGTTCTCATCGGAAAATAGTTTCAAAGGATTTTCCTCTTAATCATCAACACTAATGCTACTCTTTTATCTCGTCACTATATCGCCAATGAATAAACCTGAGCCTAAATTCAACATTACCTTTTTTTATTTTAAACCTTGTCAAAATCTATCAAAAGCCCTGATCTGAATCATTACATTGTTGTTCTTTAAAAGACCTTAAACAATTTTTTTTTGACGGTGGATTTGCCTTCCTTAAAAATACCTCTGATACTCTCCTTTTAACAACTGGTTTATATTTCCTAGTCGGTTACATATATGACAATACAAAACCCTTTTCCTCCTTTTAAGTGGCCGTAATTATGATTTTCATGCTGCTATGCCGGCAAGAAATGTCACTCTGTTTTCAAGAACGTTTATGCAAATTCCCGCCGCATTGAGGGAAAAATGCAAACTCTACATTATGTAGCTGGGCAAGTTTTATCACCTGAAAACTCGCTCGAAATTTAACGACCTATGAACGTCCATCACCAACCTCTCAAACACCAAAAATGAACATTTCAGCGCTTGGTATAACTGATTTTTTATTGATCTCATGTAATAGAATATTACAGCAGTGTTAGCTCGGTCTCTCTGTAATTGTCAATGACTTTAAGTCGTACGTGTGTTATAAATTTGATGATTTTTGAAAAACGGCTCAGCAGTCTTCATGGAATCTCTGGTGATTTACTAGTTTCCACATATCTCCCCCCCTGATAAAATTCCGTGCTCCAAGGCTACTCTCAATCGCTGATCTTTTGCCTGGGGGTGGACCGCAATTCCATCTGTGTAGAGATTGATATAGCTGATCGAAATTGTCTGGGCTTCCAGAAGCAGTTGGATCGGAGTCCTTTTCTGACGTGTCTTGATCATGAGGATCGGCTGGCAAACTCTCTTGAGCAGTCACCAAGGATGTTCCTAAGAACAACACGGACAGAATATTATATACATTCTCTAAACTGGTTGCCTCTTAGGTATAAGTACTGTCAGCGGTTATTGTTTTTAGCCCCATGCGCTACACCTACACCTGTTCATGATATATTCTTTAAACGTGACACGAGTAACATTCTCAGCCAAAAACATTGTTTTAATATTTCATGCCCCGCGACCAATACAACAGAGAAGTCCATCGCCTATGTTGGGGCAAAACGTTGAAACAAGCGAAAAGTTAGAAATATTGATTGACTTGAGGCTTTTAAAATGCCACGTGATTTCACAATTTTAAAATATGGATCTAGATTTAAATCTGCATATTATTTTATAAATGTATATTTTACCATATTATTTCTGTAAGCAATATTTCTCTTCTTTGAAAATACTTTTCAGATGGTCTTAGATACTACCGCTGCCGTGTTGCTGTTATATTTTTATCGTGGGTTTCAAGGACCAACAGCACTTCCCTGCTAAATACTCCGATTGGTCCCTCTCAACTTCGACTTACGTGGAAGGAATAGAGATGATGACCAAGTATATCCCCATTGGCAGTTTCCATTGATTGATTTCTAATTTGAACTGTTAAATATTTTACCTCATGCAGTGGATCCAATAGCATGTCAAAGATTAACGCGCATGAGCAAAACGAGGTTTATTCTTGGCATACATCGGGTTCGAAAACACAAGAAAGTCTCATTAACTTGGCTGCACTTGGAAATAAATCACCACTGGAAACAACAAAATACCTAGTAGTTCAAACCAACGCTGGGCTAGACATTGCAAAAAATATTGCAAACCAAGATTGGATATTGTATGATCATGCTGGGATAATGATTCGTTTTAGTTTTTCAACAAGAAGCCCCATGTGGCTCGAGTTTTGCTCCCAAACGTCGGTTGCTCAAGTCAATTTGATAAATTAAATAAATTAAATAAGAACAAAAAACCTAAAAAAGACAGAAGAAAGATAATTCAGCTAGGCAACATTTTTTTTTCTCTAAACTTCTTAAGCCTGTATGGATATAATTCTCATTACGAGGTAGGCTATGAATGAAAATCTCATCACAAATTTACAAAAATGCATGGTGAGTGCAGAGCATTAGTAACACCAAAAATAGCGAAATATCTTGAAAATATAAACACAAAGTATCATCATGATTTCTTGAATGCTGAATCACGTTCAACGGATCAGCAATACAGACATTGATTTATGCAATAAAAAACCTGAATGAGTCGAGTGTAAAGTATTTACGAAAGAAGTTGTCAGACATGTTATGATTGAATATCTTTTTACTCTTCAATGTTGGCCTCCAGACTCCAGATGGATTTTCCCTTTAAGTCATCATGTTAGCACCGCAATTCAGTGCTTTTGTTTGAATGCTTTCTGGTGTAACTTGAACGAGACAAAACTAGGTTGAAGGGGGTCAAGTCTTGAGAACTCTGAGACAAAATCCAGCTAAATACAAATACCAATTCTTAGAGACAATGTGAGACAAGAAAGAAATCATAGCACAAGGAAGACCAATATTCAAAAGATGAGATGCTTACCTGCAATATATAACAGAATTCCTAGTGAAAATGTTGCCTTCATTCTCGGACCCATAGCGATTCTCAGCCAAGAGCCAGCTTATGAGTTGGAGTAACAATTGTAGAGTAGGATGGATCCTGTGTAGTGTTATTTATAGTTGGTTTGTGTTTGCGTGGTCCGGGAAAATGGACAAAGAGAATTTCAGAAAAGCATAAACCAAATAGTAATGAGGCAGGAAACAGACGCAGCTTCCTAATCAGTTTCAAGTCTTTTTCACTACGCTAATTTCTTAGGGTAGCCATATCGAGCATATGGTGCTAAGTACTTCCAAATAGCGCCTCGCTTTAGCCAACACTAAGAGTTTCTAAATTTAGCGGTGCAAAATTTCGGTGAATAGCAGAACATTCAAAGACTTTCGCCTTCTTTTGTTAAAAGCCCAAGAATCAAATGAGGAGAAGGCGAAAACATCTGAGAAATTTCATTTTCTGCAATTATACAAGTATTGCACACAACTAGGCGAAATGAACTTTTCTACCGAGCTTTATAAGAAAAACTGTATTACATAACTGATCACGTTGAAGGCATACTTTTCGTGTCTAAATTAAGCGAAGGTCAGTCCAAGATCAACTAAAATTACGACAGCTACCGCCTTTTGAGTATAATAGGAAATAAACCTTGCAAATTACGAAATTTTAATGGACCTTATGGTCAGTAGATCATAGATGACTGAGTCTGTAATATAATTATTTTAGTCGCGTGTTCTTTCTGTGAAAGCATGATAATTATTGCCTAAAACACTGGAGGGGGTGATATCGCCATACAATACGCGTTTAAAAGTAAATGGAAATTGTGTTTTATCATTTCGCCAAAAAGAGCTTCGTCCATTAGAGCATTTTGCATTGTAAGGTTTACGAACAAAATTAAGTTATTTCTGGTCGGTTAAGTAATGACTGCACGACCGGCATTGATAAGCGTAAGGAATGACTGCTACAAAGCCCCCTGCAGGTTATAAATCTGATATAACCTTGTTTCAAAGTATCTTTGGCGATTGATAGGTGAAAGTATCTCTGTACCGGCCTGCCGCATATGTAAATGGCAGGAAAGCTCACAACGCAAGGGATGACTATGACTATAAGCAAAAATAAGCAACTTTTCAATTAAATCGAAGCTCTTAAGAAAAATTTTGATTAAAGAAGGCGCGATCAACTTTCAGTCATAATTGTACAGAAAATCTAATTACTTCAATGTATGCTAGTACTACAGTACTATTAATGAGTAAACATAAACATAAAGATGTGTTTTTTTAAAATAACTGGTTGGTGGTGTAAACACATTTCTATATCCCTGCCATAAATTTCGCCTTTTCAATATTTTCATTTTTCAGTTACATAAACATATTCGCAACCCGAAAACAAGAAATCATGTCCACGAATTTCTGGATCTTTGAATCATCAAATCAACAGCATGCAGCGCACCAGTGTTTTCGGAAGGCAATTTCTTGAATAAGAAAAACATATCGTGCCCCAAAAAGTGAGCGAAACTAAGACTATTTTTAAAAACTCTTTTATTACTTGAACTGTAATTTTCTTACAATAAAATATAATTACAATACGGTTTTCTTACTAAAAAGAGCTGAGGTAGTCCAGACTCGCACCATTTGTTTCGTCTATCCAGAACAAAGTTTTCCGCAGCTGTGCATGAGCAGTGCATTCTTAGATCACACTGTTACTTCAGTTGATGGACAAAACTTTACGTGAGCACATTTTAAATTTCCGTGCTGGCTGAGTTGATTGCAACGTTACAGGAAAAAAAATGATTGATAGCTTTCTAAGGCTGCGAATTCTTTTATTGTTATAATGTGTGCCATTAACTAGCAACCGTCACCATTCTAGATTTTAATCTTATCACAGTAGTCCTTTTTTCTTATCACTCAATGTAATAAGTGGCCCTGCAGGGTCTGTTTTCAACGCGCTTGCCCGACAAAAATAAGTCAGCAGTGCGTACATCGGAAGGATTACATTTAAGTACAACTTTACACAAGGTTTTGTTTCTCAGCGACTATACAACAATTCTGTTTTTCAATCCGCCTACCAAAGTCAATTTAAAATTATACACCAACGTACAAGAGAACCGAAAGTTTTTTTCAGTGCACTTTCGTATCCTCATAAATATTTCATTTTTAGTGTACTTTATTGCTGATACATACATGAGTACTAAGAAAAATACGATTTAAATAAAGCCAGAAGAGTGTGCTAATAAATGGCATGTTGTATGTGGTGTGAAGTTCAATTGATCTACTTTTTAAATATTAGAGCACCTCTTTTCACTTTCCAATATATGCTGTAAGGTGAAGTGTTCTCAGGCTTTTAGTTTTTTTAAAGAGAAGAAATAAGGTTGATACAGCAGGGGCGTTATTTGTATGCGATTAAATCAGTTTTTCCACCTATGGAAATCTGTTTTTTTTTACAATATTTTCCTAATTAGCATAATCGTTTCGTTTTCTGATCGGGAAACAAAAATATCAGTTTGTCGGAGTTTAACAGAGCATTTTAGAAAATCCGTTATAAGCCCGATGGTTTTTTTCTGGAGGTCTCCTCGCCACTTTTTCAGTATTGTCACTATCTGCTGTTATTATTTACGTGGCAAAAAGGTGACGATGATTAGGGTGATTTTTAAGACAGTAGACTGCAAGGCTGATACTATGTGAAAAATGCTTCGTGACACCAACATGACAAGAACCAATATTAAAAACAGGATCGCAACAGTGGAAAGCTGTTTCGCCCTGGGGCTTGTCAGCACTGTGTAGCGAAGATATGTAACGCCAGCCCAAGAGCCAACGCACAAAAATCTTAAAATGACCCGTTGACTATATCAAGTTCCGTACTTTGAACTTACTTGCGCTTATCGTATGCGTTCCCTTGCAGTTAGTCACTCATTAAATAATTGTATACGAATTTAGTTCTATTTTTAGCTCTTTTGTATTAATATATTTTAAGAACTTTACACTTGAAAGGTGTTTGATACTTTTCCTTATTCTATTTTATTTACCTTACGTAGGACCCGTAACTGAAATGGTCATCCTGTAAATATGTTTTATACTATTATCACTGTCATTATAATCATTATTGTTACTATTATTATTATTATTATATTATTATTATTATTGTATTGATTGTTGCATTATTTACGTAAATTTTATTTACGAATTCTTCTAGTGTTCCAACATATATTATTCCAACATTTTTTAAATATTTGGTTATTATTTAATAGAGATTAAGCATGACATTACGTCAAACAGCAAACGGCAAAAATGAAACTTTTGCCGTCTGTGTTCAGTTGTCTGGACAGTAGAGTGAAAATATTTTTATTTGCGTTGAATAGTAGGGATTTTTCTATTTCTCTGTGGTTTATTTAAGGATTACAAGAAAAGAGAACAAATCAGTGGTAATCTTTGCCGTTTGCCGTCTGCCGTAAACGTCATGCTTTAACTCTCTAATGTTTTACTTATTTTACCCGATGAAAAGTAGAATTTTGGCAGAGTGACTGCCATTTAGGTCAATTCTGTGCTAAAATCATTACTTTGAGGCTTTAATGATAAACAAAATGCTTCTGGAAAGCTACGACAAAGATAAAAAATGAATTTTATCCGAGAGTGTTAACCATAAAAAAACTTCTTGAGGATTTTTGGAACACGTAGCATCAAAACTTGAAAAAGTTGGCAAATTTTTCAAATTTCAATCCATTTCCATCCATGCCATCCGTAGCGACAGGCGACAAGGAACAGTTTCAGCACCTTCAAATAGTCTTCAAAAGCAAAACTGGATCATTAGTTTTGGAATTCAATTGATGCAAAGACACCTTCTAGCTTTTTGTAAAGTTGCCAAATAGCGTGACAATGCTCCTTTAATCTCTAGTAGCACATTGTTTCGTTCTCTCAATATTCCACATTAAAGTATTTTACTTTTTTTAGGATAACAATTTTTTAGATTATTTAAATAATAATATTATTATTAAAAATTATTAAATGAATTAAAAAATATGTTAATAAATTAGTACTTTTGCCATGTAGGTAACATTGCAATGTAATAATATTTAATAATCTAAGAGAGAAACGTGAAATCACACCTGCCAAGCAATTTTGCAGGCTACCCCAAGGAAAGAAGTACTCATTCTACTCTCTGCCAAGAGTCAACTTTGGTAGACTGCTTCCGACTATATGTGAGTTACACTTAATGTAAACACATGAAACTCTCCAACAGTAACTAGGGGATTGGAAACCATATCTCTCTCACTACTTATTACGCAGGCCTAGACTTCGGTAATAAACTACATTCCGTTGTGTGTATGCAAGTTTAGTAAACCCAGGGTATTAGTTAATTCTTTACAGCAGTGCATTTCAGGTCATGATTTTAACACGGAGCTCAGTAGTATTTATAATAACTGCTAGATGTGCATTCCCACGCTTAAGTCGTGTTGAAGCTAAGGTTATTATCAAATTGTTCCAGTTTAATTTCTATCTTTCAGAAGGATGTAGAGCTTGTATGATGTATATATGAAATAATTCATATTTGAACTGCGGTTATAGATGCAAGTGAAGAATGATCCTCGCAGTAAATTTTCCAATTTAAGCAATTGGAAAGAAGAAGCCTGAAAAAAAAAATCAGGGCTTCAACGGGATTCATATATACATCATATAACTTCACTGGACGGGAAAATATGAACTCAATAATTTGACCTTGCTCCCAATGTGTGGCTTCATAGCTCAGTTGGTAGAGCATCGCACCGGTATCGCGGAGGTCATGGGTTCGAATCCCGTTGAAGCCCTGATTTTTTTTTTTCAGGCTTCTTCTTTCCAATTGCTTAAATTGGAAAATTTACTGCGAGGATCATTCTTCACTTGATGTAGAGCTTGTAACGACGTGTGCAAGGAAGTCACAATAACGAGAACCCAAGGGCTATGTTTAATTTTAAATTGTAAGGGAAACAAATTCGTTTTCTTAGACTACGTTCTGATGATTGATTTTAAGTGCAGGAAATAAGCCTTGACGATGAAGCCCGATAAAAGAATAAATTAGACAAGGTTTATTGATCCCCACTGGATCATTCATTTACAAATCAGTAAATGTATTGTTGTGGTTTCACCGTTGTTTCCCGCCCAAAAACTGAGAAGCTTTTCCCTTCGCTGCGACAACGGACCAAATTAATTGTTTCAAAGGTGTGATGCCCCTTGGGTAATTCTCATTTTAATAGCTATGTATCAAGTTTATTTTTATCCCGCAAGCGAGCTGGTAAGGTCATACCTTCTAAAGTGAATGATGATAAAAATGTATTACTCCGATAAGATTAAGATTCAAAAACGTCATATTTGCCAATTTGCCAATTTGTCAATGAATGTCTCGCTGTCATTAAAAGGGAAAAATATCAAGGTTTTAAAACTGCTAACAAACCAATTGTTTCCACAAGTTCAGTAATTAAATTAAGTAGCCCGGAAATTTAAAATGTGCACTTTTTAGTCTATTCACGAAAGAACTTGTTGGTCTCAAAATGGACCATTAATCCACTGCTGCTAAAATTCGTAAAGGCTGTCTGTTTGGAAAACACGACACAGAGCAAGTGGGTATTGACTATCTATAGTCATTGCGTAGTTCATTTTGTATAGTTTTAACAATTTTCCACTGAAATGTGCTGCACAAAAAATTTTGAAGGGCAAAATATCCTTGGATTTTGACTGGTCTCTGGTGCCTACTTAAATTTTGAAGCTAACTTAGTGATTTATCTTTATAAACCACCTGAAGTTTATGAACATTATTCTTTGCCAATACTGGCAAACATGTCAAATTGATAATAGAAGATCCCAAATATTGTGCTCTGTTATAATTTCAAATAAAAGTCATTGAATTATTTTACGGTTAAAAGACCTCGATTGCTTTGCCTTCTTAAAGCGTGATTCAAATAATAACTTGTTGCCCTGCGTTTGAAAATGCAACGTTGTTTAATTATTGGCGACTTTTCATTGTTTCTTGCTTCCTTCGGCTTTCAATCTTTATCAGCCAATTCTCGTTTGTCGATATTAAATTTTTAATAACATAGGAAGGAAATTTAGATTCATATGCGTTGCGGCTACATACAATAAATAATCGAAATTTTCACGAAAAGAAAGCCTAAAAAACATACTATGAAACGAGATTATATCAGATTCACAACCTGCAGCGTTCTTTGTGGCAAGGTCAAGCATTACTCTTTAATCAAAGTCGTGCACTTATTCACCGGTCTTGAAATAATTTTGTTCTGAAAATTCTCACTAATGGATCATGGTACTTGAACGAAATGCTAAAATAAGATTCACTCTCCATGATTTGTACGTCTTTTCATTTGACGGGTATTGTTCAGTGGTATTATAGCCTCTAGTGTTTAGATAATCATCATGCTTTCACACCCAAAATACAATACATTGCTTAAATAATGAAGTCACAGATTGTGTCAACAGTAATATATTGACCATTAAAAAGTCCATTAAAATGACCTTGAATTCACCAACTTTAATTTCGTAATAAGCCAGTTTTTGCTTCTTATATTTATCCAAGAGGCGGTCGTTAGCGTGATTTCAATTTGCGCTAGACCGATTTTTCGCTGTCGATGCCAAAAATGATTTTTGTTCTCGAGCATGTTGATGTAATAACAGTTACTATTTAAATCAGTGGAATCCTTTTGAGTTCTCCCTTCAAATATATTATTACAGAAATTAATCTTTTAGAAGTGTCCCTCATTTCTCCTGTAATGATCCTTAACTCGTGTTAGGATTTTCAAACCCTCGACAATTGAAACCCTGAAAAGTCGTACCTGTTTCCTGCCGGAGCAGATTTAGAGCCTCGTTGCGTTTTTTTGCCTAAAGCGAGACGCTATTAAGACGTTCTTAGCAAAGAAACTACGTTCAGCTTAGTGGAAAACACTTCAAAATTAATTAGGGAACTTCGTCTATTTCCTGCCTGACATGTGTTTGGTTTGTGCTTATGATATCCTTTTCGCACATTTTCCCGGACCACGCAAACATCAACTTGGTATAAATATTGCTATATAGCGCCATCCATCCGATTTCAAATTAACAGTAAGTACTGTATCGGCTGACATCACTATGGGTTCCAAAATGTTGATCACATTTTGGCTGGGAATTCTTTTATGCATTGCAGGTGAGGTCTATCATTTTGGGTCCTGTCTCTGTTTATGCTAGATTTCTGTCATATTTTTTTAATTTATCGGATTTTATAGAGTTACTCTTTAAACTTGTGCTTTACGCCTTAAAGTTATGTACAGCATGACATATTCCTCTCGGTTTCCGCTTGCATTCACCTGTGACTTTCGGAAGAGTAGTTTCCAATAAGATTACAGCAGTCGCTACGATGAGTTTCTTTTCAGTATAATCGCAATTGCAATGACCGCAAGTGTTAAATTATCCCCTGAGCGAACTTTGAAAGGTTGGTATCTACTTCGCAGTTATTAGATGTAGCACAATTAATCATATCACTGTACTGACAATTCAAGAATACAGAAAATGTTAATTACTGTATTTATAAGCGTTTACATTATAATTTCTACCTCAAGAATCTTAAGGATTTACTTTACGTTCTATGGTCTACTGGTCTATTATCTTAGAGGAACTGTTATCTCCTCACCGTGTAAACCTGCTTCCATTTCTTATGGTCGTCACTCTTTTTCAGTATTTTGTATGCAAAACCCTGAAAATTAGAACAGAGCTTACTTTACTGGTTTCAAACGCCTCGTGAAAGCAGTCACTTTCAGACATGATTGCTAATTACTATACTCGTCAAATTTAGAAAAACATAACAGTTAATAGTGGTTCTTGTTTTTATATTTGCAATGTTACAGTTTTCCTCGAAGATATAATAAATGCAGAAATAGAATAAAGTCATGTTTGTATATATGGAACGCAAATCTTAATCAATGATTTCATTATTTCTCTCGTAGCCATAGCTACTAACTTCGATTTGAACGATCCGATTGTTTTGTTGCATAACACTTTCTCGTAATAACCGAATTTATTTTGATCCATTGGGCATTAATGTTTCACAGTAGTTTTTTCTTTCTTGTTTTGGCGACATGAACCGCCAAAGTTATGAACCACAGCGAAACGTCCGCGCGCGCTAAAGATAATTAATATTATCTGTTTGTCACACGTAGGAACAAGCTTGGTAACTGCTCAACAATTCCCATGGTTTGGCCAAGACCCAGATCAGGGCCCTTTTCCTGGCAAACGATCAGCGATCCCAAGAAGCCATGAAGCAAGAAATTTTATCCGGGGAGAGACATTATGGAAACGATCGAACCACAAGGGATTCGATGAAGACCGCTGACCACCGAGCGGTCTGCCAAACGTGCGAGCCAAAACAATGTAAACTTATGGACACCTATACAGTTTAAGAATTAAAGTTAAATGATGTTGACAATAACAGATTTAAGAGAAGCGGTGTGACTCATGCTAACGCGATTGTAACATTCTATTATGAACTGAATAAAGTGAGTTATCCCGCTCATAAGACGCCATTACATAACATAGTAAATGGTTTGAACAGAGGAGTATCAGTAATTAGCCTTAAAGGGAACCTCCACTCTGACAAAAAAATCACTTCAAATCACACGATATAATTTTTAGAATCAAATTTGTTTGAAGTTTTAACTAACAAAGCGCGTTTACCTTAAATACATTAATTGTAGAATTGTTTATTTTTGTTTTCAAAGTTGCACTTTTGTTATTAGACAAAAGCTCTTTGTGTCAGAACAATAGAACAACCAAGACACGTCACAATTATTCAAGATGGCGGCGCCCAGGAAATTTGAAAACAAAAATACGCGATTGTGAAATTCGCTTTTCTCTAGGTTCCCTTCAAGTGATGGTCCGGGTGAGGGAGGGTAGTTCTGAAAAGAACTGTTGTTGGTGACGTTAGCCTGAAACAAACAGTTTCTTTCCCTCCACCCTTCTTTCGTTTCACTAATATTATTCTGCCTTTGCCGCTCAGTTTATCTAGTAGTTCATCTGTAGTTATTTAGTATGTAAAGCCCACGATGCATAAGCCCCATGGTTTCTGTGCTTTCCTGCCATTTTTCTAACATATCCGCTTTGTAAACTGATATTGTATTATATCAAGGTGGCGAACAAATAAAAAAAACCACATCTTTTCAGAACTACCTTCACCCTGAGATCATCCATGGGGAGTAGAAATACTCGTAGTCGCTTCATGCTACAGAAACCCGAATAAGTTCCGGCCTGATGGGCCACTTGGCTCGTATTCTGACTTACTCTACCTTTACCTTGGATCAACATTTCACTAACGGTCTATAGTTTCCACTAAACTTGAACTTTTAGCTAAACGTTTGCCTTCAGGATTTCCTCTACAGTTCAGATATAAGGGCTAAAATGAGCAATGATAAGAGATGACAGTGTCACTAAGTGTAGCATGCTGCAGCAGTTGCAAAATGGAAAATAACTTACATTGAAAACTGCAATCAAATCCACAGAAAAAGCGGCGCAAAGAATCCAAAAGAGTTCTCTATAAACACAATATGACTGAGCTAGCAACGACCACGCAATACAAATGAAGCAATGGCTGCCTCAGCCGGAAACAATCACGTGAATACTCGTGACTAACCAGTATTCAATAATATATCTCTCTCAGATAACTCATGCGCACAAAGATCTGTCACGTGACATCACGTCCTCAAACCCAGAAGCCAAGTCGCTGGCTATATAGGATTATGCAATATATTACATAATCCCACTTAAGTTAAATTCATGCTTGTTACCTTTATGTTCCACTTTCAGTCTCGAAGAAGCAAGAGCCTTTCCCTTTGAGTGACCGAGCATAATAGCGTTAGATTTAATTACTGTAATCTTTTGCTGCCCTAAAGTTATCTTACAGTGGCAAGATGTTTGCAGAAGAACCAGCGTCAATTTTAAACGTTACTGATGCTGAACCTTTGAAAGTGAGCGAAACATGGTCTTGCTCTTTACCACTAATACTATGAATGTAACGGTCTTCTTGTTCAACCATGTGAACTTTTGAATCTTCAGACTTGCTTCAACACTTAACTGCAAAGTGGCCTTCTTTGCCACACTTCTTACATTTTTGACCTGAAGTTGGACACAATTTCCTTTCAGGTGCATGTGTACCACCACAAAAGACTCTTTAATCTTGAGTCCTTGCTGGGAGGTTTGCAACGCGACCTTTTCCCTCGCTGGGGGTTTGACTTTTGTCCCACCTAATCAATTCTTCTGAGATCTCTGTCGCTGGCGAGTGAGTAACTTGACTTGCTTTGATAGTTTTCATAACTTTATCTAGGCCGAGGTCTTTTTTGCCAACAAGCTTTTCACGAACTCTGCCGGTCATCCTTTGCACCAACCGGTCGCGCACGAGCGACTCACCGTCGCGAGCCAAAACCACGTGACTCTGAGAGCTTCATCAATGCAGTTATGTAACTGTCTAGGGATTTTTTGATAATTGCTCACGTTTGATAAAAAACGAATCCTTTGCAGGTTTTGTTATTACAGAAACACAACGCTCCCCGAACCTTTCCAAAACCTTGTCGATTTTTAAAGCGTCAGACGAATTTTCCCATTGAAAAGTTTCTCACATGTCCATTTTAACAACGAAGCCACCCGAACTATACCTCTTCTTTCTTGTGAATGCCAGCTGCTAGCTCGTTAAACGTCCATGCACGACGAAACGGTTTACAATGTTGTCGTTGATGTAAATGGTCGGAAAGATTAACGGCAAGAGAATTTTCGCAGAAGTACTAACAGCAGCCATGATACTTGCAGCGTACTTGTTATGCAACGTACAACGACCAGACGCAAACTAGAACGCAAACTATAGGCTTCGGTGAGCCTACCAATAACGGACGAAGTGTCGGACTTGAAGACTTCCAAGCAGGGAAGATATCCTTGATAATTTAGTCTAAATACCGCTATGTGACACCATGCTACGATAAACGTGAGGACATCGAGCATAAACACAACTCAAAGACATTATGGCGGCGAGAATCTGATTACATGACAATAAGTCATGTCATACAGAAATACATGCTAATTTATACAGTGTCACAACAATCTGGTGTTTTTAGAAATGATTATTTAAAAGAGTCGCACAGGAGTTTGCAACAGGATGTAAATCAGTCAGTTATCGTGGTACAAAGTTCTTGTCCATTTGTTACTCGAACTTTTAACGAATTCCCTCTTAGGGCTTGGGAGAGGTTTGGGGGCTGGGCCCTGCCCCCAATCCAGGGAAAAGGCCCTAGGAACGAGGTTGGTGAGATCACTGGAATGAACAAGAGTGTAATAGTTACTAAGACTACCTTTGTTATATCGGTAAACCATGTGATATAGTTGAGTTGCATAGGTTATTAAATTGTTGAGTTGAAAACTATCCAATCTGTACATGATGATGTCATATGTTGGTTTTGAACTGATACAAATTTTCGGAGCCCCCCTTCTTTTCGGAGCCCAACAAATTTCTCAGAGCCCCCTTTTCGGATGTCTAAAACTTTTCGCAGCCCCCTCTTAATATCTTCATGCCCCCTTGTCATATAAATGAACTTTCCCTTCTCTGTTTGTTTCACGTAGGAACAAGCTTGGTGACTGCTCAAAGATATAAATGCCATGATATATACATGATACACATAAATACCTTAAGATAAGGGGCCTGACACTGGCAAACAATTAGCGATCCCAAGTGGCCTTGAGGTACGAATTTTATCGAGGAGGGGAGGGGGGGTGGGGGGGAGGTACGTCATTAAGGAAACAGGGGAAGGAGATACGACATACGATGAAGGATGACAACTACTGAGACGTCTGCCAAACTGCGAACCAAAAGAATTAAAACGTTTTATTATGAGCTGATTAAAGTGAGTTATACCGTTCATTAGGCGCTGTTACCTAACATAGCAAATGTTTTGAACCAAGGCATGCAGGAATATCAGTGGTTCGTTTCAGTGGGTGATCGTACGGGAGAGGGTAGTTCTGAAAAAACTGCTGTTGGTGACATCAACAGTTCTTTTCAGAACTACCCTTTCCCTGAAGATCATAACTGATAGTTTTGCCAATGGTAACGCTTGAGAAGCCCTCGAAGAGTTTTAGACTCAATCAAATTGCAGAGGACTCAGATGTCGGTTGCTGTGAGGAAGCGGTTCAAAGGTAAGAGTAGAACGGGAGTGGTCCTACAATGTTCATGAGGACTGGGATCTTCCATGCAGCAGCGGTAATGATTTGCAAATTTATTTAAATTATCCTTGGGATAAATGTTTCTCCAACGGTGAACAGTTTCCGAACAGCCTGTAACAACTTAACCTCAAGAAGGTTGGCCTGGCCAGCCAAAATATGGTGTCAGCCTTACAGTAGTCCGGCTTTAACTGATCAGCGTTCAGTTACTTCTCAAGTTTGGGTGATTAGATCTCCTGCGAGATCCAACGTTCAATCCAGCAGAATCTTAGCTCACGCCTTTGCAGTTTGTATAGTTTGCTAAATTAAACCTACAGCTAAACGTTTTCTCCATCGTCCAGAAAAGAGAGCTGAAGTGGACAATGAACCGAGAAAACAATGCCACTGGTAATAAACAACGGTTACTTTCTGGATACTTTGATACATGAGTAATATAAAGAGATTATGCATAAGTGTCAGTTCTGTAAATTTCCCACCGGGCGTTAACCTTAATAAGGAAATGAAACTATAGGAGGTAAAATCAAAATATTTGACCTTGGTAGGATTTGAAAGAACGAGACCAAGGATCTCCGGTACGGATTTTTTTTTGGTGTTGTGCCGACTGACCTGCGAGGACAGACGGAAGCAAGACGCGGATAAAATTTAACTGATACTCTCACAGGCAAATGGAGGCCCTCGTGTTTGTTTATTATTCTTGAAATCTTTTTCGCAACGCGCGCAGCTTCGAAAATTGGGGTATATTCTCGGATATTCCCCAGTTTTAGCTGGGGAATATTCGGTCACGTGGCGTGTTTAGACAAATTGGCGCTCGCGAGCGAAAATATTTGATGGATTATATATAGGGATATCACTTGTAAATCTGTTGGCTGATAGGAGAGCAGTTTGTTTTCGACGGTACGAAGACGTGCTTTACAGAATTTTTTGCGTTCAATGCATACCTTGCGGGGTTGTTTGCCGGCTCTGGAATATTGAAAAAGATTATCAAATGCCACAAATACGTAAACTT
The DNA here is from genome assembly GCA_022496165.2 of Catalaphyllia jardinei. NCBI lineage: Eukaryota > Metazoa > Cnidaria > Anthozoa > Scleractinia > Caryophylliidae > Catalaphyllia > Catalaphyllia jardinei. The sequence continues at coordinate 17,811,201 of CM042759.1, read as the reverse complement.
TAGAGTGAGGAAAAGGTAGAAATTATCCGCTGATAGGAAATTAAGAAGATTTAAGAAAGGGAGAAAGGCACTTTCTGCGTAAGGTCCAGAATGCAGAAAACTCCATTAATCATAGCTTAGAACCTTTTTAAGTGCGTTTTGACCGCCGATATTACAACACCATTCACGAGTAAGAATTCGTGCCAGAAAGCATGCAAGTATAAGATCGTATTTCAAGTCTCAGGATGTTAAAGTCACTTGCTGTATTCAGGGTTTTGCTAGTGTACAAATAAACTTCTTAAAGAATTTTTATTCTTGAAGAGGTAGGTGCAGGTCTGTTCTACATGGACAAATTCCCTTCAAATGGAGAACTGGAAGGAAAGAGGTGGATTTGGGGCATAATGAGTTTGCTCAGGCAAAATAATAGAAAAACGATCAATTTAATTTCATATTTTGTTATCGTGTAGTAGGTGTTTATGGTTATAGACAATCACTCTGCAAGCTAGAGGATGCTCGCAGCTCACTTAAACAGATTTTCACCGGCCTTCGTCGAGTGGACCCAAACTCTACAAGATCGGTCACTAGGACAATTCAATGACCTCTTATATAAAGGATGAGGCGAGTTTGATCATGTTTTTCACGGAGCTTAGACCCACACCAGGCCGGCATTACGTTCGGAACGCTTTTTGTTACGCTATGCAGCTAATTTCCAGCTTTGTGTCAAGTTACCCCAAGAATTTCTTGGTACCTATTACTTAAACTGAGAGGCACTCATTGTGAACTGTATTATGTTACGGAACATAACTTGAGGAAAATGGCCTAAGTTCGAATATCTTTGATCAGAAATATAACTGACTTTTGGGGCATCGCAAGACAGACTTATCTCGCATAAGAGGTTTAGAACTGCAATCCTTTTCAAGTGGCCTCTAGTGCCGCCGGCTTTGGTCTTCGGCAGAACTTCTTCTCATTTTGATTTCTGTTGTTTAAATCAGTATACAAGCAGCACCTCATAAAACAAACATACACGGGACGTGCTGTAAAATGTCTGGATTCGCTTGACCATGTATCGCGCACTTTGAAAAAAGACTTATATAGTGGTTTGCAACAAAAATTATGCAGTGGTTTGATCTCCTCTTCAACTCCATTAGCAACAGCTCAGTAAAAAACACTTGACACAAGCAAAAACTTTCGCGCTAGAATGTTAGTTGAATCTAGGCATGTGTTGGCGACCTGATTGAATTCAACTGGCTAACGTGTCGCAATAAGTCTAAGTTATACAGGATACACGCATTAATGCAAAAGTCAAAAAGATAGGAAGATTATTAGGACCGTAAGTGATTTCAACTAGAAATAGTAGACTGAAAAGGCTGCTAATTGAATTATTTGACAGGATCTCTTTTAAATATGCCGCTTTTACATACTACCGTTAAGATGTCACCTGTCCATGCATATTATATACCATGAGTGTGCCTTGGAGTGATATTGTCTGGACAATGATTTAATTTAAACTGAAGTACTCTGCACTTGCTGCAATCAGTGGTGTGTGTTTTTGCACATTTAGTAAATCTTTTGCAGCCAAATGTTAAATAATGTAGTGTCATATTTCTTAAATGTGATTTCCTTGAAGGGGTTAAACCTTAATCTGTAGATTGACCAATATCACGCGCCATCGTACGCCTCCCCGGATTTCAATTATGAAACTTTTACCTATTACTCAGAAAATTCGGTTTTCCCTCTCTGAAATTTCTTCTTCCTACTCGTGTGAGTTTCATTGGACTTTCAATCTGGCGACAAAACCGGGGCAACTGAAATCGGGAACTCGTTAACCATGTGCTATCAGGCAATAATTGTTCCATCCTTCCATATCTTGTTCCTTGCAACATTTAGGGCAAACTCTAAACTTAATCCCTGTTTATATTTTTGTAAGTTACCAAAAAAAATTAAAGAATTGTCGTCCCGGTTGGATAGTTAACAAATTGACGTCAGTTTTTCATACTCCATTCTTATTTAATCATGAATTTCGTTCTAACATTGTCAAAGTAGCTGTGGATCCACGGGGTGATAGTCAAGTGGTCCGCAGACTGGACTACTGCGATTTTGCTGTAAACCTGCATCAAATGATGATTTAATATAAGTCTATCATTTTATCATGCCTTTAACGTTTATCAAGGTGAATCTCGATTGTTTATGCAATTGACAATACTAGAAGCAAAATTCAGCCCTATTTTCCTGCAGTTGTTCATTTAGGCATCAACCAAGATTCATCAGCAGGCTAATTTGATGAATTACACAGATCGGATAAGTACAAACGGTAGTAGTTCCCTTGACCTTATGTGACTGTAAAGCAATTCACTCGAAGAAGTTCGAGTGTTCAAAACCACAGTTATATGATATTAGTAACTACCAGAGAGCTTTTGAATCTGGGAAAAACATAAACTCAACGAACAATCACTGGAATCTCATCTAAGTACTTTATAAGTGTTAACCGCGTTGGTCGAAGACAAAATTGTCCATCATGTCTTGAGGCGAGAAGGGCTTACGACATAACGCACGAAGAAAGAATCTCTTTGTATGAGAGGTTTGCTTGTGTGCTTATACATTCTGTGTAAAATACCTGTTAATTCCCTCTAATACATCAACTTCGGCTCCATCCTGAAAATTGTTTCAAATGTACAGTCGCTTAACTGTCCCGTGACCCACAACTTAGTACTTTTCAACAAGTTTGAGGGTAAAAGAACATTGTCATTGACGTCATTGAATATTTCGTTGGATAGATTCCTCACTGACATACTAACTGATCGCGATTAAGCCCTTGTGAACAATAGCGATAGATCAGGTTCCAGAACTTTTACGATATCAATAATTATAAAGCCGCCAAACATTATAGACCAAAAAATGCGAAAGATTGATTTTTAGTTCAAATTAGAAGAAGTCTGTCGCTTTGCTACGTGGAAAACTGGCTTTTATGTTTAGGTCATGATAGCTTAAATTGTTAAAATCCAATAATGAACTTGTAGAGAAAAACATTAACTTACGTCATAAAAAGTTAGTAACACGATTATAACCTCTGCAAGCGCTTATCTCGTCATGGAAGCTTTGTACTTTTTATAGATATAACACGCCAGACTATATACTGCACGCTCATCCCGTTGTATTAATCCATGAATAAACTTTTAAAAAAGCAAACAAAATAATTATAGAGGCTGATTATCTCTGACGCAAGCGAGTATATTAATAGATTAACAGGATTTAATTTATTAATATGTTTCAACTGGAGATTGAGAACCCTGCTAATTGAGTTAACAGACCGGATTCTTTTTACCTACTGGACACCGTGTTGTTTCTGTTGAGAGCAGATATCTCATGACGTATGTATTCCATGGGTCCTCCCCCACATGTTCACAGACTTTGGTTGTGGTTCCTAATGTTTATGTCTGCGTATTAGTGACGCTTTATGTTCGTCATCGTGGCAGCTTTTCGGACAGGAAAACATTCTTAGTATTATAATATGCGAGGCAAAAGACGAAACTCTGAATGAGACGGTTCGACAAGACGGCCGTCACCCCGCAAAGTTCATAGAACAAGGGTAATTAATTTGGTGTCCTATTCCCTGTCTATCATCAAGGGAAAGCGACCTCACTCATTCAAATGCGTGCCAAAAGAGGCCATATTACCAGACTGATGAACGATCGTTGATGTATTCTCGACGCAATGATTCGCCAGTGCCACGCGCAATGACCGTCGTTGCAGCTGGAGCCTTTGAAATGTCACTCACGAGGTTGGCGGTCTGTTAGTAATGACCTGAAATTGGATTTCCAAATTTGCTGCACCTTTGGATCATTATTCCAGCCGCAGGGGTTCTCTTCTGAACCACGACATACGTAAGTAGCTCCACGGCAAGCTCCAAGATACCGTGGTGAGCAAATCAATTACGACATTTCCTTTGCCCGTCCCGTTTGCCTACGATGCATCTCTCACTTCGAACAAGAATAGCGTCGGCTTGCGTTTTACTCTGCGTGCAAGCGCTATCGAGTGATACAAGGTAGGTTTTCTTTTGCCCATTTGACACTCCAATTATTCAGATACCTATAATGCTATATATTCAAATATGATTGAGCTGATCAATGAAACCCGGCCACGCCGGCTCGTTAGACTTTCAGGGTACGACATCTTTACTTCTGGTCTTCCGCTGGAGGTCGATCCAATACTGAACTTGAACACTGTCTGCAAGAATACTCCTTCTTTGAACAAAGAGCAACTAGAACTTTGTAAAACACACGCCGATGTTGTAGCCAGTGCATTGCAAGGCGCTCAAATGGCTGTGCATCACTGCAAGGAACAGTTTGCATACAGTCGATGGAACTGCTCCTCGTTGGAATCCAAGAATCGCAACCCACTGACAAGTCCTCTGTTAGCGAGAGGTGAGTAGGCAATCACGCAAGTTGGGCATAATGTCAGTTCTCTTTCTTGACTTCCTCTCTCTCTTTTCTCGGAGCTAAAAATTTAAACAGAACCTCTTTGTCGAGCCTTAGGTCAACAGAGAAGCAGTAGAAGAGTATATCCAAAGTTGAAACCTTTAACATCAATTCTATATAGCAATCATCGAAATAAAAGTAAATAAGAGAGACTGTTAAGTGACGGGACGCCATTACTTCTTTGAACGGTGACCTTTGTCTTGTAACTAGAATTTAATCGTTTGTTCTAGTTCTCTGTGTGTTTGCCGTGAGCATTTCCTAGAATTTGCGCGGCTCTTAATTGAAAGCCAGAAACATAGTAAACAAACAGGTTCGCCAGCTATTTAAAAAGACGAAAATAAGCTCGTCAGAAAACCCATTAACGTTTATTATTATAATGGCTTTCTCAAAAGTACGAGGTCTACGTAGCTTACGAGCTCTTGTAAAAGTAAACATCCAGTACAAGGTTAGTCCAGACATAAGCAGCTTACTCCGCTGCGACACATGTAAACTTTCACCAATCTCATCCGATTGACTTAAATTCAGATTGTATGGTTCATTGTTTAAGTGTAATGAAATGTCCTCTCGAAAACTTTAAATTCCTCTTAAAATGGAAGCAGGAAACCAACCTTGATACTCATCAGGAGAGTCTTAATCCGTTCCATTAAAAATTTATCGTTTAAAACGACTGAAGAAGCCGAACGGAACGACAAGAAAGCATCCAAAGCACGAAGAATTTCTTCGTTTGGGCATATTTTCTGCCTCACAAAACCTCCTTCTCTCCTTCGATTATTACATTCAATTTTTATTACAACAAAATGTACCAAGAAATGGGTCGTAATCAGTTACACATGTTAAAAACGCTATTCACTACGTCATAGCTTTGTAAACAGCTGCTTTTCGATTATGTTCTATGCATTCAGGTGTTTTGAGACACATTGTTTTAGTTTTTGTACACGTTACTCCTTAATCTTTGTCCAAATCTTCACCTGCAGCACACCTGACTATTTCCGGTTTTTCGTTACAACCCTGATCGCGGCAAACCGAAATTATGCTTAAATTCCTGGTGTTATAATTAATCAACTTGCAGGATTTAGAGAGACCGCCTTTGTGCATGCCATTATTTCTGCGGGAATGACACAAGCAATTGCAACATCGTGCCGCATGGGCAAACTGGAAGCGTGTGGCTGCGACGCCTCTGTGACTGGAGAAGGACCAGGATATACCTGGGGTGGGTGCAGTGACAACATTGGTTATGGCGCAGAGTTTGCAGCTCAGTTCATGGATTCTAGAGAAAAAGGAAGTGATATAAAATCCCTAATGAACTTGCACAACAACCGAGCTGGTCGAATGGTAGGTATCATACAGTACTCAGTGACTGCAGAAGAGAGACACCCTCTCGGCCAAAGTAGAAGTTGGACAATTCTACTAAACAGCTTGTTTCTATCAAAATACCACTAAATAAAATTTAAAAAAAAACAACAACAACAACATCATTACATGCAAAATACCACTCGACAGCATCGATTTCAATGGTGCACACTAGAATTTTATCATTTTAAAATTCAGAGTTAGAACAGCATAACGCAATGCAAGTTTTAACTCGTTTATCTCTCATATCATTTTGTCAGTTTAGCATTACCTTACCATTAGCGCCGTCTGCGAGGTGGCTTTGATTAAATCCTTCAACGTATAGTCTTAAGATTATAGATTGGTCCGGAATAGATGCGTTGCAATTCAACATTGCACGCCAGGGTCATCTATTTGACACGATTGTATGTGTATCATATATTGAAGAACAATGCAACATTTCAGAGAGCACGGAACCCAGTTAACCAGGTATAAAATTCTAATTTAAATCGAAAAAACTGCCAGTATACTCCTTAGATAATGCTGGAGTTTTGCCCTTCTCACTTCCCTTACTGTCCGATTGGGCGAATAGTGATGTTTGGACGTGAGCTCATAATTGGATTTCCACACCTCTTCCTTGACGCGGGAACATCATTTCGCGCTTTTGAGCCTCACTTACAACGTCTTAATAAATCCTTTAAAAATACCAAATCAGGTCATTCAGTTATTGACTCTTTTCCTTTCAATTCGAGTCGCACCTATAATGGAATGAATCCATGATTGAAAAGTTAATTAATCTTCGTACAAAAGCTAAAGGAAGTCGTTAAATAAATTCCTGTCAGAAGTATTTGTTTGCGCAAAAGTGACTACAGTTGTTAAGGGAGGTACACCCACAAAGAACAGCACAACCATTAACTAGAATTTGCGTCAGTGGTAGAAATTTGCAAAATTGTCTTCTTCTCGTGATTCTTGTTCGATGCCGCGGTCTGTCATTTAAGTAGAAGGTCTCCGAGCTCCTTGACATCAAGATAGTTAATTTCCTGTTCGGAATTTAACTTGTTTTGAAACGTCATTCGATCAATGCTTCTTACTTTGTGATTATCCCTAGTTTTAACATCAACCGACGGAGACCAATAAATCAGTAAGTAAATTACAGTCTGGATAATTGGCTAATTTAGAAAGGGCATGAATGAGCAAAGATAGCCCCGCTGTGTTTGTCGCAACTAGTTTAAATAGGTCTTTAAAGACGTCTGAGTATTCGTGCCTTTTGAATTCGGCACATGTTATGTCATTTTATGAAGTTCAAAGGGCCATCTCTCTAAACAGCAGGCAAATTCCTATCTAATTAGAACCAGAAATATGGCATAACTCGTCGACAGAGCTTTCCCGGTAGAAGAATGTTCGACAAAATTGTTAGTTTAACAAGGAGACATTGGTTGGCCATGTGAACACGAATCGTCGCGCATTGCTCATAAAAATGCTAGTCAAATTTTTACATGGGGCTCTGAGAAGTCCTAAGCCTAGACTCGATATCATTTGCTTTGCAGTCAGGTTGGTATAATTGGAGCAAGATTAAGCTAGTCTTATCAACAAACATGTGGAAGAGCAGCACATTTGTAAATCTAATTAGCACACATGGCTTGTCTTGCCTGAGGAGTGCTTTGAACTTATCCACTGAGAAACAAATACACATGTGGAGACCTAGTCGGCACTTTGTAATGTATCACACAATTTGAGGCAATTGACGACTAAGATAACAGCAGAATGGAATATTACGTTTGACACATGAAATGCAAAAGATGCTGGCTGTTATCGCACCACTCCTGCACAAAAAGGGAAACTCTAATCGATTCACTACATGGATCGTTTTCCTCATTTTTTAGAAATTTTTACCAACAAACATGACTGATTGAAACGTTCGTCGATACTAACTCAAGTAATTGTTTATTGTTTTTTTTTTTGTTGCGAATATGTTTTAACTCCAACCAACATAATTAGATAAAAAACCGCGCAACTAAGATTTGGTGATGTTCCATAGATGGTCCAGACTGTCAAAAACGATTGCAAAGATTACCATGTCATGCTACTCGCTCGCTAAAACGAGAAATTAAAGTACTGTTAATGCTGGGCAGGTAGATAGATTTTATCGCTAAATGGATATTCCTCGTTTCTTGATTGTCAACTCTTTGGCTGGTCAATTGATCAGGCATAAGGCGGAATATTGAACGTTTAGTCTGTGGATGAGTTCAGTCCAGTTCTGTGCGACGTACATTCATTCATTTTCGTATTGTCTATGATACTGTGCAAGGGCAATTTTTTATTGATTCTATTTTAACTTTTAAATCTTTTAAAGTTATCTTTCAGTCTAAAGGGCGCAAATTACGTTATTAAATTGTTGTTAAATTTAGCTTGTGCACATATCTAGTATATTTGAATATTGTAATGAGCCTTTAATCATTGTATGTTATAAAGAGCAGTATAAGTTGATAAGTTATTATTAGATTTTTTCTAAGTCCGTGGATAAAAGCCCTGGGTAAGGCCATTCATATAAACGTCATTGAAGGGTACTTTCATAAAGAACTGTTTATTAAGCTATACAAGATGCTTCTAACTTTTAGGTCTGTATCTTACTGAATGCGTGGCCATTCATGATCAAATGAAATCTATTGAGCGGTGGTACTCAGGTTCACTGCGCTGTATAAAGTGGTTCTAGTTTTAAACTCTGTGGTGTAAGTCCCTAGTGTTTGACCATTGCAAAAGCTTTTGAGAAGTACTTTCATATGGCAAATACATAGACTTAAGGGCTGAAAATATGGAACTGAAGAAAAAGTTCAGTAATCGCGTCAAGCATGCGGCTTGGCTAAGCTCCTTCTAAAACTAGTAGTCGTTTATCACGAATTAGAATTGGTTATCTTTTACTGAGCCCTTTTTTAAGTCAAAAGGATGCATGGGACTTATGCTTGTGACCCTTGATGACCGAGACTGTTCAGCTTTGTGATCAGAAGATAAACACGGACGGCATTTCAACCGGATTTTGCAGTTTTTCAAACACAAAAAGATATGAGCAGTAGAAACTTCCAACCTATGTACATTGATGCTTACAATACTTAATATCCTTAGATAATGTGCTAAGCAAAAAAGAAAACATCCTTTTGGGATAATACTAGTGATAATCAAGAAAAAAACTCTGCCTTTTTCTGGACATTTTTTATCTACATATTTCGAGATTTTGGTCCTTCACCTCAACCGACCTCTATAATTTTCCCAACCGTTTATGAAGAGGAGAGAAAGTCAGACACCTTTAGAAAGGTTAATGTGATCGCAGTGTCAATATTTCGTTGTTGTTTGATAAAATGCGAGAGGGACTAAACTTATGGTTCTCATGTAATTTAATGATACAACTGAACGTTGAATCATTTCACAAGCTCCACTCAAGTAGCTGCATGTTATTACTCTCTTTACATTTTTCAGTGCATTCTACTGATACTTGAATTCATTTAAAGGGAAGAAAATAACTGCGAATACGACGGTGGTGCTAACTCACTGGCACCCTGGATGCCAGAGGTCTTCTCGCTCGCCAGCGGCGAGGAACGTCCATCAAAGGGAGTAGTGTCGCTCCCAACGTGAAAAAAGCCTCTAGCACTCAGGGTAACTCACTGGCTGGGGTCGTTTGAGTTTATACATCCTCTAGTTCTCGAGTCGTCTGCCATTTAGTTTCAGTAGTTTTCATGCTAAAAAAGTGAGTTTCGTTACGTCTTGTTATCCATTTTCACACATGGCCTGGCTGCTTAAGACAAAGTAGGATTATAGAATTCTTCAGATTTCTTGGAATACCCTAACGACATGCAGATAAAGAAATATGTAAAATCGTTATCGGGCTTAAAAGCATCATCAGCCACTCCACCTCGTAATTCAGTAAAATGAAAACTGTGTTTTGTATCTCATGAAATGTGTTCTACGCTGCTTTAACTCGATTAGCATGCATTCCAAATTTGAGTGTCGCGGGAGAAGTGGAAGCAGAGGCATTTTGACAATTCTTGTTCCACCCGCTGGAAAGAAGTGTTGGTTGGGTACATGTATTGAATATTGTAGCTCTTACAAAACAGTATTATTATCAATAGAAACCGAACGACTTGAATTTTGATAGGAAGACTCTCTCCCCCATCTGCGCTGGGGAACCCCATAGGAAAGTGGCAGGGGTTTGTGTGAACAATCTGAAGGGAGCCCTAGAGGTACCGAAGTCTCTTTTGTAGTTAGATCAAATGAATCAACTGACGGTTGTTGGCAGAGGATTCTAACTTCTTTCAGTTTTACTAAGCATCTTCATTTTCAAAAATTATAATCAAAACGCAATGAAATTTCATCAGAAGTATCGCGATTGATTATTATGTAATTATATTTTATTATGCATGAAATATTTTCGCTGATTGGTCGTGATTGTTCTTAAAACGTTACATAACTAAATATGCCGAAACTGAGGATTATCCTAGTGATATTCCTCCATTTTAAAATCCCATGTATTGCGAAAAGTACTCGATGGATAATAAAATGCTAGTAAACCATGAAAATAGCACTCATTAGACTATAAAGATATTCTCAGATACTGGTTCTTGGACATTTGTTCCTCCAAGCTCAATTTTTCTCGAGCTTCGGTCTCGGGAAACTGTGGGGATCCGAGCCACGATAATTTCAAGGGAGCTATTGCTTATTTAAGAAAAAGAAATCACGTTACGTGTTTCTATTGAGATTTAGTAGAATTCTACTAGTATACTAATGCAAATGCTGCGATTTGATTGGCTGAGCTACTCGTATACTATCAGCCATTAGTACAGTTGGCTGCCGGTCGTCTACGAAATGCGATGTTTTAATAGTTTTTCCGAAGTTTTGGAAGGAATTTTAGATGTAAACGGATAATTAAACTCTTGAGAAGACTTAAAGAAGCACACGGTTTCTTGACTTTAAAAACTTTAAAATAATGAAAAATCGGGTACGCGCGTAAACAACTGCAAATTTGCCAAGGACAGTTCGATACGTGCAACTTTGTTTGAAGGTAAAGTTTAATAGTGCGTTGGAAACCGTTATTTGTCGGCTAATTTCAGTTAGAATTCTACTATAACAATTAGATTATTCGCTCTCGATTTCTATGAGGCGATAGTTGATTCGGCCTTCGGCCTCATCAACTATCACCTCATAGAAATCGAGAGCGAATAATCTAATTGTTAAATAGAAACACGATTGGAAGTTTGGGAGAATGAGAAGTGTAAATTCACTTGCTCGCGGCATCATCACGTCTGAACAGCTTGTGCTAGTTATGCCAGTTATGCGTTTCCATCGAGTTAAAAAAAAACCCACGATTTTTAACAGACTATTTTCTAAATGGCACTATACCATGATAATGCCATCTTGTATAATTAAGAAATTGATAATTGAAAATGACATTGCTGCACTGAAGTGGGTCACTTTTCTTCACGAGTTTCAGTATAGCTAAACGAATGATTAATTCTGTTTCAGGTAGTATTTGACCGTAGGAAGACAAAGTGTAAATGTATGGGATTTTCCGGTTCTTGTAGTTTGAAAACTTGCTGGAAGACTGTTCCAGAATTCCACGAGGTGGGAACCATTCTCAAAGAGAGATATGACTATGCCACACAGATTCGAGTCAGCAACCGAAACCGCGGCAAACTACGACCCCTTCAGAGAAAAACAAAGGCAATCAGACGCGACGAGTTTGAGAGAGACCTGGTCTACTTCGAAGACTCACCGACCTACTGTGAGAAAGACAGCACTCTTAGCGTCCCAGGAACTAAAGAAAGAGTATGCAAGGTTGATTCGCTGGGAACAGACAACTGTAACACTCTCTGCTGCGAACGAGGCTACAATACCGTGTACAGGACAATCAAAAGGAAGTGCCGGTGCCACTTTAACTGGTGTTGTTATGTATTGTGTGACGAGTGTGTGGAGAACGCGTGGGTAACGATCTGCAAATGATAACGCAATGCCCCGTTACACACGAATGCTGATTTCTATATGGGGATTTATGACCGTATCGTTAGGGAGAATTCCTTCACATATCAAAACAGCATTCTTAAGGTGAAGAGGTCAAGAGTTACTTTTGGCACGATGCATATGCGACATACTGGACACTTGGTAGAACACTCTCAACTTCAGTAGCCTCCTCGATCATATATGCATCCCTGTACAGTCTGAGTCAGGGAGAAGTACCATGAAGCCTGAGTTATTCCTTGCATTATTCCTCAGGTTGAAAGGAACAAGCCTTATAGAGCACAGAAGACTTGACAAATAAAACCTCCCGTGTTTTTATCCTCCCAAACGTGAATTATAAGGATTGAAGCGAGAGTTTTTGTTATTGCAAAAGTTCTTCGTGTAGAAGCTCTGAGTTTTGGTGAAGTTGCCTTACACTTCATGAACATGACAGCCAGGGAATCTGGCTCATTAGTTTTTCATATTAATTTTGAGAATTTTGTGCTTATCAACAAGGGTTAAAAATTTAGTGTTAAAACAATCCTCTTTCGTTGATGATTTTCTATAAACTCACTACCTGTGTGCTTGACGATGTAATGACATTGTAAAGAGAAATAAGATGTTTAGCACATAACTTTTTACGTTCTCATTCCCAAAACAGTTCAGCAAATTGAATAATTTTGTTATTCCTCAAAGTAAGGTGTAAAATTCCTAGTTTTTCGTTTGTATGAATTGTTACTTTTTAATCTTCCAAAGCATTTATTGCTGGTGAAAATATTTTGAACGAGAAATCAAATCTGTCTTCAAACCTGTGACACGAGCCCGCGATACTGATCTGCGGACTCGTCGTATGTCACTGTGTATAAGTCAGAATGTAATGTAACATGTTCTATAAAACCATCACAAAGATACCTAGTACCTACATTAGATATAATCAAGTCATATTTTAAACAAAGAGTTGCACTCTCACGGTAACATAGACAGCGGAGACACTGAGTGCAAACTGCTGACATGTAAACTTACATTTCAAACGTAGCTGCAAAGCAGCTGAAATCAGAGAGTGAATATCATACATACCAAAGGCAAGTGAAGCTCTGACCCCTCTCCTCAACTCCATTTTTTTTTCTCCCAAACATCTGCGTACCCTCTCCCCCCCCCCCCCCCTCCCTTGCCACCTACATTTGAAATAAAAGCTATTCTCTACTCGCTGGACATCAGCGTCTGGGACAAACAGTGCATGTGACAGGACGTCAAAGTTAATAACAAGAGGACAGATATCTGACCGCAAAACAAAAAAAAGCTCAAAAAATCTAACATCCCTTTATGTAAAACAGCTGCTGGTAAGAGGACATTTTAATGTAAGATAGTAAACTTGTAGAATTCATTAGACAAAGATTGAAAACTATGAGAAGGCTTAAAGCAAAGATGCTTAAACGAGTTTTTGAAACAAGAATAGTATTATACTTTTTTAAATTCATTTTATTTTTTATAGTATTTGTATGGTATTGTTCACTAAAAAACACATTTTTGGGATTGTGCAATAAAGTTTCATTCATTCATTCATTCATTCATTCATTCATTCATTCGTTCGTTCGTTCGTTTATTCATTCATTCAGTCATTCATTCATTTATTCATGCTAATAAAAGTACTTTACTAAACTCTACCCTTTGAGGTCACAATTCAGAGGTACATGTATACATACATACGTGACTTTATTTTACCTCGAACGGATATACAGATTGGCTATCAGGAACCTGTATAAATGTAACAGTGGTCACGATTTGATTTTCTTTAACAACAGGGATATTCTAATCGATGGAAATTTTTTTTACCAAAATGCAAAGAAAAATGAGCTGTTCTTATCCAAGACAGCCTGGATAATGATGGCAAGCCATCGACATTTAGCGCATTCAAAACAAATTCAATCAAACCTAGCCATGTTTGTAAATTAAGTTTAAGTTGTTTCGGCAATCCCTAAGCACCTATTGCAAAGGGCAGGATTCTCAGTTAATGTAACAGAGAGTTTCAAGAGTGACGAAACAACCTTTTTCTTGACTCGGTCTTTAAACATTGACCTGTGTAAAATGAATTGTAAGGACTACTACTGGCTCTAAATTAATGATAGTACTTGTACTGCCATTGGACCGAAAAAAGGGGAAAAGGATTAAAATTAAATAACATCGATTGGAGGTCAAAATTTACTCTTATTGGACAAACATATCATGAAAATAAATTGAGAGAATTCAACTTAAAGCTGATTCAAGAGGGAACTATGTACCTACGGTTTATAAGACGAAAACAAATGTTCATACTGTAAAGAGTCGGACTCGATCCTTCATTCTTTTGTTGAATGCTATTTTACTTAAGACTCTTATACCAAAGTTTCAGTTTGGTTCAATACTTTCTCTCCAAAATCGCATGAGAGTTGACAATTATTCACCGAAGTGGAGGTGAATAGAGTAGGAGCTAAAATTTGGAATGAGATGCCAGCATCATTAAGAGAGCTCCCCAAGAAACACTTCCAAACAAAACTCCACTCTTTCCTTCTAGATATTCTTAAGAAGCATGATGACTATATTGATATTTCCCAAATTACCTCTGCCCTAAAAACGTACAATTGAACTTGAGTTCTTCATTATGTTAACGTTTTAATGATTTAATAATTTGCTACAATCTGTTTAAAAATTATGTAACTCCCCTATTGTAAATTTATTATTCATTTTTAAATTTACTGTTAATTTTTCATTTTCATTTTTTTTTTCTCCTTTGTATGACTGTTCCGCCCAGACTAGCAATGCTATTTGCGGAACAGTCTTTCTTGTGCTGAATTTATACTATAAATAAAGTTGTTGTTGTTGTTGTTGTTAAAAATAGTTCTTGGCTAATCACCTACGAGCTAGCCAATCAGCGCGCGCGAAAAGTACTATTCACTTGTGTGGTATTTACTAATAATAAATACTTCTGAAAAGAGCGTTGTACAATTTAGTTACTGTTTATTGTTTGCAAAATACTACTTATACTATCAGAAAATGTACTCTAAGCGTTGCAACATAGATGAGTTTGTTATAAAGGTAGAACAAAAGCTGATCATTGAAAGTCGTCTGAAGAGAAAGATTCTTGTATGAGGTTTCCCTGACCCTAATTTATTTTATCCATTTTGTATGCTCGACTATAGTTAATATGTAATTAAGATAGTAATGAACATACTTAATTTTATTTTAAGTATGTTCATTGTAATTGTATTTTGTGTAACCAAAAAAAAATTGTTTTTTCAAAAAAAAAAATACAGAGTAGCTAAGAAGGTAGTATCTTCGAGAAAAATAACATTGTAAGTATGGAAAAAACAACAACCACTATTAACTGTTATGTTTATCTTTATTACAGAAATTTATCTTTCTTTCACTTGTATAGTAATCAGCAATCATGCCTGAAAAGACACTGCTTTCACGAGGCGTTTGAAACCAGTTAGAGAAGGCTCCGTTCCAGTGTTCTTAGATGAAGAATTCCAAGTTTTGCGTGTAAAATACTTGAAAGAGTGAAGACCATTAGAAGTGGAAGCGGGTTTATATAATAAAAATATATGAAACGCTCCAAGAGAGTGGACCGTTAAAAGCAAAGTAGGAAGTGTTAGATAGAGCTTTGGAAATCAGAAAAGTCACTCTTATGAAGGCTAGTTTTGGAAATCGTGTTTATAATCCCAGTATCTAGTCTGAGTGATGCTTCCAGCTTATGCTCTTCGTTACGTCAACCAAAACATATATATACGTAACAATCATCTTGATCAACATCAATTAACAGGGGGCGGGGCTACGCTTTTAACTTCCAGTAGCTTCAACAGGATAATAACTATTTGAAGCAATATGAAGATCACTAGTGATGAATTCATAAATAACCTTTTTGAAAAAAAAGGATTACACTCAAAGAACAAGGCAAATTGGCGCCACAGTAAATTACTTTAAGTGCTTAATGTTCTTATACTTAACCTCCGTCATTATGTCATTGTTAATCATTATTTGTTTGCTTTTCAGCTCAGTTACTGACGTAGATGGCAAGGAATGTTAAGTGTAAAGTGGGTTAAGGGTTAGTGGTCCTCATTGCTATCCTTTAAATATTTTCTTTCTTCAATCTCCACTGTGACATACCGAGCTGGGAACAACAGTCCTAAGACATAAGGTATTAACAGGCAACAAGGGGATCCGTGGCTTCGTAATCGACGTATCAATCTCACTCATATGCCCTTGTTGCTTGTTAAATTGGAGTTTGTCAACCCAACAAAGTCATATCGCGTTCTAAACCGGATGCTGTCTGTCCTAGTGACATTTTTGCATCAGTCTTCTTCAGTCCTAGCAGGATGATTATTCTTTCTTAGTGGGGCTAAGAACTTAAGGAATTCAGAACACATGTCGAACAGAGAGAAAAGTGAGGTACTGACACCACGGAAGTCAGGAAAAGCGTTTGGGAACCAAAGTAAGACGAATACGTGTACTAAACCTGGATGAAATCAAGGTAAGATAAGCAAAGCACATGAGTAAACACAGTACAGGATCTTCTTCTACTGTGTGTTACTGCTAGTTGCACAAGCGGAGAAAAGGAGAAAGAAAATCAAAATGACAACGAACAAGGAAGTTTAAACAAAAGGAAACACAGTACCAATCTCTATTCGTGCTCCTTAAAAAAGAGAGTTTTACCACTCGTGGGCTATTTTTTTAACTTAAGAGGGAAGCACTATGGTGAAAACACTCTCAAACCTGTCGTACTCTTTCCAGACACTTAAAATTAAGGGTGTTTCTGACAGAGTATACTTTTGATAGTGTTATGTCATAAAGATGATAATCATAACAAGTTCACCAACCATCTCCTAGACATCCGTTTTTTAAAATGCCATTACAAGTTTTATCACTATCTGACATTGGGGTTTAGTGGCTATGTCACGTTATATGAATAAACGGTAACAGATCTAGAGTTACTCGATGGTGGCACAGAAAATAGTAAGCTAGTGAAGCAATGTCGGGTATCTGTTCTGACTAAGAAGACGATTGCCCTTTTACGAGAACCTCGAAATCTATGCATTCTATAGTGTTTCTCACGTCTCTTCTAGGTGTAGGTAGATTTTATTTACGAAATATAACGTTGAGCTGCAATCCTATGTCTTTATTTACCTGGAATTTACTTTGTCTACTCAGTATAAATGGCAATAACTATTTTATAGCACAGTATTAGTATAAGGTCCTCTTTTTCCATTTTGCTCTCGATCATTATTGTCAATTCGTTCTATTGTATTATGTCAACCATGTTTCGCTACTTAATTTTTTACATTATACGTTATATATAACTTGAGTTTAATTTTGTTTATTTAATCTCTTTTTTTCTCTTATTCTTTCTTTTAACTAAACTAAATAATATTCTTAAAGTGATAGCAGCTCGCCCAGAATAGCTATGCTAGTTTCGAATTACTAAAGCTTATAAACGTATTATAATATATCAATAAAAATTGCTGTTGCAAAGCAAAGTTATACTGCCCGAGGAAAGCTGCATAAATTGTTGAATATCAGGGCAAACTACTTTAAATCTAACTTCGTTAATCCTTTTCTCTCTACTCTCGCGTAGTGTAACTCTTTTCTTTAAACCAGCCGTAGTCTTGTTCGTAACTGTTAATTTTTTTTAATTAATTATGTAATGTCGTTTGTATTGCTCTTATAATTGTGCTTTGAGTCACATTGAAGACTAATAAAAAAAATATGTAAAACAAAATTGCTGTTGCTGTTACGGAGTGGCTTTTTTAACGATGAAAGATATAATTCAAGCATTCTATAAATTCTATAAATGACTGTAATTTTCTGCTGTTGTCTGGTCAAGTTCCTGAAAAGTGGTGTTTCTTATTTATTATTCAAAAATTCTTATTTATTATTCAAAATTGTGACCAAAAATGTAAAACATTTGTATGGAAAAAACACTCTGGCCTGTTTATCTTCATATTTATGTTCTTCATAGTATTTACGTCCCTTAAATTTACAATATAGCCGTATCTTAGAGGTAAAGTAGTTCAAAACTGTGGACAAAAGTTTCCTTTGGGTAATAATAACGACGGAGAGCATTTGAGACTGCGTGTACAGTTTGCTGTTCACTTGTTGCATCATTGTCTCACTCCCAAAAGTTCTAGATTGTTTTAAATCAATTAATTTAAGCATCTTTTTTTCGCGACTGTTCTGCGCCTTAAATCTCCATTAACAAAGATTGAAATGAAGGTTCTTTGTATTTTAATTGGAACTACGTGCCAAAACTACTAAGTGGGATAGTTTTATAACTCATCCATTACTCAGACAATATTCAAAACTATAGACTTGTTAACAACAATGATTTCAAGTACTTTAAAGCATTCAGGATGGCATCACGAAAGAGTGTTTTCTTAAAAGTAATCCGCACAACGAGTTAAATCTAAAATATGCGCAACCGTTTCTTTTCCGAAGTTTTTTTTATTTTTTTTAATTTATTTTTTATTTCCCGAAGTTGACAAAAAAAGGTAATCCTGCCAACTGTTTTTAGTAAAAAGAATATTTCAGCCTGAAAATCGTCCATCATGGGTGTCATTTTTGGGCCACTTAGACTTGTTATATAATAATTAGAACTGTTATATAATAACAAATTTGTTCCGTCAGATTTATTATCATTTAGATGATGTCTCCCAAATTTTCCTTGTCTGGTGCAGCTGTCGTCGGTAATTGCGCATGTAAATCAAAAATAGGTCTAATAAATTATTTATGTTACTAACACCCCAGGGTCGCCAGCTAAAAAGCATTTCTACGAAAACGGACATTGTTTGTTTACCTATTTGCGTTTTTAGAGTGGAACTTCCACCTAATAGATATAGCCGCCTTTTAGTCTGAAAGCAAGACATTGTTTTCAAAAGCAAAGATATTGAAATTCCATTTAGGAATAATGAAATATCGTCACATTGATAAGGAATTAGAATAAGTTTTATCATTGTTTGGCTTAAAAAAAACCCTGAAGGACCTTTCTAATTTGGCTAAAAGCAAGCCAATTTAAAAGCATCTTTTATATATAAATATAGGCCCGTCTGCGTTGTGGTTTCAAGCGCTTTTAAGAAGCTAGCCGTCTACATCTGAAATAAAGCATTACGACAAGTAATTTTTTGAAATTTATTATCCAAAAAATGTTAAGCGATCTGTTTGAACCTCTGTTTGTGATGTTGGAAAGTCACTGACAAAGTAATCTTTACATAACAAGCTTTGTGCGCCGTCGACGCTGTTACTAAACCACTAACAGGCGGAAAGAATTTTACCCTTGGCCCTTGCAGACAATAAGTATGTAAAACTACCTGATCTGGCGTGTAATTCCACAAAGCAGTTCTGCTTTGAGTAGAGCTATATTTTTACCCCAAATCAGACAGGTAATTAAACTGACTAGTCTTGATGGTGATAAATGAGAGAGCGGATATTTCGGAATTATTCATCTCAATTTTAAGCCTCTTCTCGAACTTTCATTTTGAGATATTTTAATATCCGTGGACCTGAGACCTGTCAGTGATGTGATTTGACTTTGACTGGCGAAATATGGCTAACTTTAATTTCTTCAGGTTGCACGAAGTTTTATAAGAATTGTTCCAAATAAACACTTAGATTGTTCTCTCGAAAATCACTAGGCCCAATTTGAACCCGTACTTTTAGAACACAATCGTTCACATATTGCTCTTCAAAGAAAAAGTCTTCTTAAGTTTTGATTCAAAGTCACCTAACACGGCGCTGACATCGTAACTTTTACACTGCAAAAATTTAGTGTCTATAAGACCTATTATTAATTAATGTGGCGGGCCGCCTCGCTGTCTATTTACTCATAAAGAAAACTGTGAATTGAAGTCAAATTATTAAAGAAATTGTGGCCTGTTCACAGGTTTGATGGGCGACATTTCCACATGATTGAATGTTTTAGGTTTTCCAATGCACGAGAACTACCCAGAGATTGACACATTAAAAAGGCTGTATCTCTTACGACGCGGTATGTCGTCTCCTGCGTTCTAGTTTTCAACCACTGTTCAATCTTCAAGAAAAGTAGAATGGAGTGGACCTAAACACTAGTGGAAATCTAAGCGGAGTGAAATCTGTTAGAGGTAAGTTAAGAGTTATTGAATTGAACTTCAATTCAGTATTAAAAGGTAACCTTAAATAAATAGACTAAAAGTCGTTGGTAATGCATGACATCTGGTAGTAAAAGATTGAGTTGATATTTCAAGTAATTCTTGGTTTTCATGTGACGTAGTCATGTTCCAAAATTAAAAATTACCTTTCCTTCTGAGGTTTTAGTTTCATCAGATAAAAGACCTTTTGGTAAGACAGGGTCTGGTCTAGCTGGACAGGGTTCTTCTTTTTGTAATAGAGCAAGTTTGAATTTACAAGTTTTTAGGTTGCGTGGCACCCCTGGGCCGCATGAAAATGGCGGCCCGAGAAGGCTGTCGCGTGGGTCAAACGTCAAAGATGAGTTATCGCTTGAGTTTTTGCTGCCCGCACTAGAAGCATATATTTTAATGTGTCGGAGCTCTAGAGTAATTATTTTTCCTTTCATTAGCAAAACTCAATGACAGATATTTCTGTTACTTCACGGCCGCCATGTTTGTGCCCCTCTGAAGGGCACAAACATGGCGTCTGCATACATACATGCTCTTTATTTTAACTCGAATTATCAGAGTAGCTACATTGAGCTGATATCAAAGCATACAAAGCTCTATAAATTTATTTGAGTGACACACTTATGCGAATAACACGCAATGAAAAACAGCACTCAGACCTGATTCGTGGCAAGGTTGTTTATAAAGCAATCATGTATCGTATCCCAGATTCTTGACTTTATTTGTTAAATGGTTACGATTTTTAGTTTTGATCACATGACTGATGAAAACAGAGAATAATATCAAGGAGTGTCAAAGTTGTTTAAGTTTAAGTAGGTTGGATCAAACAACAACTTCAAATAGATAAGACAAGTAAAAATACAGAGAAACACTAAAGTTGCAGTATATGCAAATATATGACACTCGAGCTTGAGGGAGAATGCACAGAATAACAGTGCCAGTGACTTATTCTTTAGCAAGTGGAGCAGACATTTGGCAACATCTTCAACTGATATACTTTCACAAATTATATGTGTTTTTCCAAATCTTGAAAGATGTACGATTAGCACAGATACTTTGGTAGTTAATTTCTTTGATTTGTGGAGACGAAGAGTTGGTTACTTGCCAATCCAAGTTACCTTCGTGTTGGGTTATTAGACAGAGACTCTTAACTCTCAATGCCTATCGCCACCCAGAGAATGGTGTCATTAAATGTTTGAGAAAACCTACTTTATTGTCGAGAAGTAACCTATAATAAACTCATCCAGCCAGAGGCGATGCTTTACGCCAAAAAAAACAAAGCTGATATGCTGTACGTTCTGAACCATGAAGCGCCTCTGGCACACTCGGCAGGAACAGTAGGTTGCCATTAAATACTATTCTAGTGTTATCCTGATATTCCCTCCATCCACGCATCATATTATCCTCCAAGTTTGTGAGTTAAATTAACTTCAACAATTAATTCAGCATGTCTTGCTGCACTCTTGTCCTTCAAATGTTAGGTTTATACACAGATTAAAGCTCTCATGTACATTCCAAATCGAGGGCAATTTATAAACCCTGCCTAAGGTCAGATCTACAATGATGTAAAGATAAAAGTGTGTTTAAGTGCTACTTTCGTGAAATTGGAAAATAAATAGTATTTTTCAATGACGAATAAAAGCATGCTCTTTGAGGCAAGTGGTAGTCTTAAACTCACTGTCTCTCACAACTTGTACATGCAAATATTTTGATATCTCGTTAACTATCCAATACTTACATGTCTTACATTATTCAGCTTGCAAACCTCTGGAGGAGCAGGATGCAAAACTATGCTCATGACAAATTAGGTGAACCATAACATTCTTTCATAATGGCACACATCACAGTGAAAGCACAAAATCCAGTTGGTTATTTGGTTATATAAGGCTCTGACAACGAACCACAGATGAACAGTACTTTCAAAATAAGCCCAATGGCAGCATGTAAATCGTTTTCTAACAAATGTAATCTTACTTGACCATATATTTTTCATTTTTATATCTTAAGTAGAAAAAAGCATTGACGTCCTCAGACAAAGCTGACCCTAGGCTCGGTTACCAGGAAAGGTGCCTCGGGGAGGAACGTATACCAGACACGAGAAAGGGGCGAGCCTAAGTTCGCCCTGGCTTTCCTAAAAGAAATTTGTATTCTTTTTATTTTGTAGCTTAATTTATCAACCGGAAATTTGACGTTATTTTAAGAAGGAAGTTCATGTATCAAACTATCATTAAATACTGACAGGGGCTTCACCTTTTCATCCTCTCGCCTGTGATTGTCTGATTTCTAAACTACTCTCGGGACAGACGTCAAACTGAAAACAACTTGACGTCAAACTGAAACCACTAGTTATATTGCTGAGCACATGCTTTTAAACGATAGCAGTAAATTAAACACTCAAGTACACAGGGTTGTCACGGATGTCATTCCTTGACAATTCGTCCACGCCGTTGGATTGGCTTTTACGACATCAATAACGTTAAACACTGTTTTTGTCCATGAAAACACGCCCCCGCTACTGTAAATACTTTTAACGATATCAATAGGCTACGGGAATGCCCAAACACGTTGGGTCTATTTATCTTGACCTCACATTGAATTTCAGTCAATATCAGACTGATTCTACGTCATTTCGCAAGCTTTTAGCGAAAGCAATTAACTTAAATACCCAAATATTTTGTTTTGAGACCGTTTCTATTTTAGTTGTAGACAATAAATGTTTGTTCTTGTGGTAAACATTGTCTGAGACATTTTTAAATCTGTTTTAACCACCCTGCTTTATTTTCAATCTTTAAATTCCCGTCTATCATCTTCATCTTTGTAATCTAATAGACAAATAAATAAATAAATGAATGAATAGAAAAGTTTGAACATAAGGTGTTGTACATAACCATACTGACATACCTCCTACGGAGTTTCTCGTGGGCGGATACAATTGAGTCTATGTCAACCTTATGCGCTACCTTAGAACGAAGATCCAGAAGCTTATGTATATGAATATTGACCAGCTGCAGTAACAGGATAGGCAATATCAATACCTTTATACAGTGATCGTTCTGTTCATTTCATTTTACAGTGTAACCAGATACAAAGTAGATTTGTCGTTACATTCTCGAGCTCGCAAAATAGATGAGGTCATCTCAGGAGTTTTGGGGAACGAGATGAACATAACCTTTTAATCAAGGGAACAGTGGATATATTTGGACAAACGTTCAGGGAATAAAGGAGATCATTATTATTAACGGATTTTTGACAAAACCTGGAAACGGGGAAGAAAATGTGACATTTTCAGGTATCAAGAGGACATGTATTCCCCCCCCCCCCGCCCTCTGGATAATAGGTAATAGGTAACTTTATTTAGAGTCGTAAGCCTAGGGAGTGGTTGCCCAATCCCGCGCTCATCACAAAAACGCAAGACTATTCACAATAGGAGGGAGGGAGGCTCTCACTGATTTGTTTGAGGTAAAAATGGCCACTTTTTTGTTACCTGCATTATAGAGTCCAGACGTGTCAATTTCCCCAAGTCAATTATTTTCATTCTAAGGAGAAATGCGATAAGTTATCATTCCTGTGAATAAAAAGTTCAAGCAAGAGACCAACAAAAACAATTGTTGAAAAAGAGGTGCAATTACCTGTAACAGTTACTCTATATCTGAAAGTGGCTTTGAAAGAGTCGTACATCCGGAATTCATTAAAGACCCTTACAAGACAAATCTGCAAGAACTGATAGCTGTTGGCACTCCTGAGGAGCCACGAGTAGGTAAAGTAGCATCCGGCGAGCGAATACAAATGCACCCAAGGTAAACCATCTGCTCGATGGACCTGTCTTTTTGGGGCCAAGCTACCTTATTTCTTAATCAAATAAAAAGTGAGAATATTCGCGCGGTGCACTGTCTGTTTAGTTTGAGCTGATTGCTGTTCGGTTCCATGTCATTCCTAGGGAGCTGCAGATTGTCACGATTCCAAGATCCGAGGAGATAAGCCTTAAAATTAAGTTAAACCAGTTAAAGAGGAATGTCGGTGGTCATCGAATTCCAAGACTTCGAGATGTTTATTGACAGAAGTGATTGCTAGGCATTTGCTTAAATTACGTCTTGTCATCACTAGATGGATTAAAATATTTAGCAATTCATCTCGTGTGATTGGCTTCTCGTTATCGCAAGTCCATTCAATGGAAAGCTCTCCACTCGGACACAGTTAGGCCAGAAAGAGAGCAAAGATAGCAAGAGAGTCACCTGTATCAGTCTCCACTTTTCGACTGATAAATACAAAGGCACTTGCCCCACGACTTGGAGCTCACGTGTACCGGGACATTTTATTAAAAAACACTTACAACGGCTGTTTGTTCATGTTCACGTTTGGATAAAAACTAAGACAAGTCATTCCTTGCGTGGTTTCAAATTCTTTTTTGGCGCACTGTATCGTCATGTCAACAATGAACAAAGACTCGCTGAATAAATGAATATCCTGATTATCAATTAAGCGTTTTTCTATAAACGCATCTCCGCTTGTTGTTGATTTTGAAAATCTGTTGTAGCTTGTGACGAAGATTTTCTGACTGGTCATCCTTCGATACTTAACGATGAATTGAGTACAAAATCATTTTCTTAGATTTCTTCAACATAAACAAACACTTTAAAGAAGACTTCTGGTCTGCCTTGCCAAGAACTTTGAACACGGTTCTCGTGACTAGAATGGGGGCTTGTTTATCCTAAAGTGAACTAAGGAGTTTATGGTCCCTAGCATAGTATGGAAGGAACAGTTCCAACGGAAAGGAGGCTTTTACATCGAAAGACTGCGCTATTCATTTCAAAACTGCTCTGCTTGACCTGTTTATCTAGTTGAGTATTCGGGGAGAACGTAATAAAGGTGACGAAGTATAATTTGAATCGTTGAGTATTAAAGTAGTGTAAGAGACATGGTTCTGCATAACAAAAAAATAACCATATTTTTTCCACGATTGGACGATAAAACCAAGAGTCTTAACATAATACTCCAAAGAGTAATTGAACTGGCACAGCGATATTTTGAAAACACTTTAAACAGCAGTAAAAATAAGGAAACCCTGTTATCAAGAAATTAGATACAATCGAGGCTTTAAAGTAAATTTAACGCAATCTCCTCTATGTTATTTCTCTGTTATTTCGTATTCGTCACTCTGGTGACCTAAATTCCCTAACTTCGCGTGGTATCATTCATTAATAGATCTGAAGAACTTTGAAGAATCCACTGTTATTTTAAGATTTGCTCTGTGCACCTTTGGTTAGCAATTAGCAATCAACCAGCGAAGGTTACATAAGTACTCCGTGGTTGTACTGATCCATCTAGAAACTTCCTGAATACGGAGGCCACTACTCCGGTAAATGCTTACTTAATTAAATACCGGGAACTCTTTTCACTAAGTTATTTACATTCTTCAAGGAAAATCTTTCCTTTGAATCGTTGAAATAAGATGAATGTAATTAGCTGTTAAGTAAACAGTTTGTCTAAAAACATTGTTATGGCTGCAAACTTTATTTTTAGACATACTCTCAGTTTTAAAATTAAGTTGGGTTTTCTGCTTAACTACTAGAAACTAAACATTGGCACTTAAAGAAAATGCAGCTGATAAAATATGAATGCCAGAAGTTATTTTTGTTTTGAACAAACAGCTGCAAAGAACTATGGTACATCCTCAGCTGAAATCTATCGATACAAAAAAGAAATTTAACGCTTGGACTTGTAAAATACAATCAAAATAATCTTTGGATTGAGGTCAGCCACGACTTGCCTCCTCAAAGTTGTTGTTGACAACCGAACGAAGCAATTAAGAGAACAAATTGACTCAAGCATAGCTGCAGATAAGATTACACTCGTAAAGAAACCAGTCTGTTCTTATGTCAAGACTTTTCAAAGAAAAGCTAGATAAAAGTTAGCATTGTGGTTTAGATATGGGACAGAACAGGTTATTTGATTTATTGATTATGTTTAGTTTGTCTCGAATGCAGGATGCATATGTCTCCGATGCGTAGTGTGCTTTTTATTAAAATGAAAATGACAAAAGACTTAACATTGACGCCAGTCAACAAGATCCGATGAAAGACCCAACATTGTTTCTTTCCACTTCTGTGTTATAGCGGGAATGACTTTTAAATGATTATTTGAGTTTTAAATTGGTAGATTGACATGTGCTTTGACGAGCCAATCAGAGTCGAGTACGGCTTCATCTGTTTATAAAACATATTAAATCGGTGCGCAGTACTTATTCGCTATTCTTCTCTTTCATTGATAAGTGTGTCTATTGAGTGAGCCATGAAGCTTCGTTTACCGAGTGTATTTTTATTTGTTATTTATTCAAGCGAAGTTATTGCATTTTGGTGGTGAGTACTGTGCAAAGTCTTTTAAGCCATGACATTCAAGGAATCCGCGGTTAAATAATCCCTATATTACTTAGCTTAGTAGATTACTAAAACATAGTACTTTTAATCATCAATGCAGGTCACTCGAGACGTCACTGCAACGAGACCCAAATGCCGTGTGTAAGAAAACGCAGTCATTCTTCCACACAAAAGATGACTTTTGTAAATCCAAGCCGGAACTGATTTCTGCTGTACTTGATGGGATAGACGTTTCCGTCGACGAGTGTCAGTGGCAGTTTAGAAACAGGCGATGGAATTGTTCGACGTCCAAGAACTCAATCAAAAAAATTCTCCGTTACGGTGAGTAATAGTGAACGCCAACCACATTTGTTAATCTGGTCACATTTTACAAATTCTCAAAGAGAATTTCAACAACTGCACTTCGTTGCATGATCGCCGCACAACGAAATTGCACCTTTTCGACCGCAATTACAAAGCAGATGTGAAGTTTTAACACCTTCAACTTAGCTTGTATAGTTTTTTTCAGACTATAGGGAGACAGCATTCATATATGCCATTACATCAGCCGGGGTAACCTTTTCTGTCACGCGTGCATGCAGTTTGGGTCATCTTCAGCAATGTGGATGTCGCCAGGTAACTCCACCACAACAACAAGTTCTTACCAGAAACGTCATTTCATCGAATCCTCGAAACGATTACCCTTCTACAGACAACCACCTTTCCAGCCAGACCTTCCCCATCGGTGACACCGACCAGTTCGAGTGGGGAGGTTGCAGTGATAATATTCAGTATGGATACAAGATGTCGCAGCAGTTGATGCAAAAGGACAAGGGCAGCGACGGTCGCTCCATGATCATCAAGCATAATAGCGAGGCAGGGCGACTGGTAGGTAAAAGCATTTCCGCGGTACACCACACTTTGTCGTGAGTTTATTTGTGCCCCGTGCATTTCTCACTTGTACAAACAAGAAACATCTCGTGGCGCGCTGCCGTTCCTTGCGTTCCGGTCCTTTTTGTTACTCTCTGTTTGGGGAAATTAATCAGCCAGACAACGAAGCATTGCACACATTCGCCACAACACAGAGCTTTTGTGGAGCGTCCGTGAGAGCAATTGTCATTCAATTATTGCTAAGTAATAAGCTTGTTTAGAGTTAACGAGGTCAGAAAAACATGCAGGTATTCTTTGGGATTCCATGGCACTTGAAAATGAACCAGACGCTGGAACAATTAAAAACAGATTTTTGCTATCATGGTATCAGGGTTCGCTTAGTTTGTCTCGCCTTTGGTGGTATCGTTTATTTCGAGATGATCGTACAATTTCGATTAAGGCTTAAGCTCTGATAACAACATAAGGTGTTGAACAGACTAAACGTTTGCATGCGAAAGTGAGCTTCCGGCGGGAGCAAATTGTTTCGGTCGCTAATGACTTTTAGACGTTTCGCAGAGACACCGATAAGCTTCCTTGGAGTACAGAGGACAAAGCATAGCTCGAAGGCAAGTGGCGTGAAGAAACTTAATTTGTCACCTACACCGCCGTTCGAACAATTAACACGAAGCTGTCCAATCTCACGAAGAAAAGCTAAATTGCATATACGCCTTCCCTAATCACCGAATTTGTTATATTTGCATACCTTTTGTAGTGTCTTATCCCTTTGTTTACACATAAATAGAATGAGTTAACAGTATAGCTTTAATTTTTGATACCTCAGGCGGCATTAGCAAAAACACACCGACAAACAAGCCTTTCTTCGTTGAGACTAGATGTTTAATGTAAATAGGAATAGAGAAAGTTGCATGATGCTATAACTATTCAATATTTATTAAAGTGATGTCAAATTTCCGTAGGACGTCTAAATGCCTCAGTTTGTTATAATCGGTTCTTCACACCATCATATTAAATCTTCACAGGAATTTAATTTTCTTGTGTAAACGTTATTGACAGAGTTGTTAATTCAATTCTGACAGTTTACCTTACAAGTGGAAAACTGCGGAAAACAAGCGGAAGACAAGAGCTCCCACGTTTGGCAATTTGACTTGAGTGAATTCCGACTACGAATATTTGGGCTTGTTTTTTAGGAAACGCGTATTTTTGTCCTTTCTGCATGAGCTTATCCATACCGCTCACCGGAGCGTGAAACACATACTTCATTCGGGACAAAGGCGCCGCAACTTGTAGGGACAACAGCGCCATTGGAAAGTGATAGCTTTAGAGCTGTGAAACGTAACTCGTGAAAAAGATTATTCCAGCGATAAAATTAATCCAGCATGCCTGAGATAACCTCACAAGATCAAGATAAATCTCGAGTAAGTCAACGACAACTTTAACGTCCTATTTGGTTTCTTTTGTTTTTCCCAGGCGGTCAAGAATTATATGCAAACTGAATGCAAATGCCATGGTCTCTCGGGCTCTTGCTCTCTGAAAACGTGTTGGGAAAAGATGCCGCACTTTAGAGATGTAGGTGAAAGATTAAAAGCCCGTTTCGATGGTGCCATTAAAGTGATAATTAGCAACAAAGGGGACAAGCTCATCAAAGAAGGAGAAACAATAAAACCTCATACAGAACTCGATTTGGTGTACACGACCAAGTCCCCGGACTTTTGTAAAGAAGACCCCTATTACGGTTCTCATGGAACTGTGGGCAGGCGTTGCAACGATACTTTTAGGGGAGTAGGCGGTTGTCAGCTTCTCTGCTGTAGCCGGGGAGCACGAATGACAAAAATGGTCATAAAAGAAAATTGCCAGTGTCGATTTCTTTGGTGCTGCACTGTCAAATGCAAGGAATGCAGACGAGAGCAAGAAGTGTACACTTGTGAATAACTTTGGCGCTTACTTGGTACCTAACACACAGAAAACAATCAAGTGTAATGTCTGACAATGACTTGAATGCTTTCCAATTATGTTCAACTTCAGGACAAGACAAGAATCGCCCTTTATGGCAAGTGATACCCCAGAGAAAAGTATTTAATACATGTTTTCAAATATCAATTTTAAAGGAATCCAAACAGACTGCTGGAGGTCACGGCATGAGTAAATTGCAAACACTTGAACAGTTTGTCTGAAAGAGATATGGATGCTACAACGACGGACTAGTCATGCAATGTTATTCAAGGTTATTTTCAACTTTCAAAAAGATGGTGGGCTTAAACGCCATCAGAGAACCTCAAATACCAACTTTTCAAGCCAGTCGAACCTATGACACTGAAGAACTGGAGCACAGCGTGCGAAGCAATCGGTTTCATCGTGATCGCTTTAGAAGTAGGCACTCTTCATTTAATCCTCTCTGAGTTGATTAACACTATGGGGTTTGAAGGGGTTTTTTAATTGCTGACATTTATTACAAACATTCAAACTAACAGCAGGGTTTCAATCCACGCGTCGGAGTGTCCGGGAAAAATATGTGACCTTTAAAACATTGCCCGATATATGCAGTGTATCTGACTATTTTACACAAACTCACGTTACAATCAAAACATTCGACGCAGTTTAAGCTGTAAACAATTGTTTGGTTAAGCTTTAAAAGCTCA
The DNA here is from genome assembly GCA_022496165.2 of Catalaphyllia jardinei. Taxonomy (NCBI): domain Eukaryota; kingdom Metazoa; phylum Cnidaria; class Anthozoa; order Scleractinia; family Caryophylliidae; genus Catalaphyllia; species Catalaphyllia jardinei. Next base: position 17,781,415 of record CM042759.1, on the reverse strand, counting down.
AAAAGCTTAACATTAGAACTTAAATGTACAGTTTGGTTCCGGAAATCCCGAAGTAAATGGCCGGGCACATCAAACAAGGAGATAACAGCATTTAATTTCGCGTTTTCGGTGTGATCAGCTGGAGACCGGCCAACTGAATTAACGTCAAAGTGTTTGGAGAGACAAGCTTTATTAAAATAGTTTAATCAATTGCAACCTACTTTGATCTTGTTGAAGGACAAAATCCAAATATTCCTGAGAATTCTAAGGCATAGGATGTCCCTTGACCTTAATTATTTCGTAGATTCAAGAAAAATTACCACTTAAACCCCATAAACCTTTGCCAAAAGGTTATCAAATGTTGTGATACTTCTCTGCACTCGCCTCGAATCCAGCTGCGAGAGTGAAAGATGAATTACAACTAATTGGAAAAATTACGTTTAGGTTCCTAGCGTGTTCTAGTCTTTAATTATAATCTCTGCAGAAATTACTCAATAATTCAGAACTCTGTCTAATTTGCAGAAAGAAAATTCGAAATGGAATCAATCTAAGAATTTAGAAAGATGTGTATGTATTTAAACAAATAAGTTGAAATATTTTAAATTTAGCAGATAAAGATGATGGTAAATTTAGGACTGACCACTGCTTTTCGTTTGAAAAGAAAGTTGCACAATTGTTTTGTTTTCATTCATTTTCAGACGAATACATCCTCGAAGAGGAGGACGATTCGATTTTTTAGGGCGAAAGTTTAAGTCTGCTCTTGAAGTAAAATTTGGCCCAAAAATATCGAATCGTTGTCACTAGCAACCCCTAAGTCTCGGAGGATGAAATTAATATAACTAGTAATCACTTTGTACCTAATCGACTCAAATGAAATAAACAGTTATCTTAAACACGGTTGGTTGTATTTTCATTGAAGCTCACTCGTTTATATAGCGAAACAACTTTCTAACAGTATAGAATGATATACACATTTTGAAAAGTTAGAATTCCTAGCTTAGTATACGAAAAACTTGCTCTATCAAGACAACTGTTGTTCAAAAATTTTCACTGAATGATTAAACGGAGTTAACAACTCGTTCAGCATAAGAAAGATCACCACGTGAAGGTATTACTATGGATTCGTGATTTGAATAGTGACACCTAGGTTTTTTCACCCACCCCACAAACAAGTAACAAGACTAGTTCACAGTACCACAGTACTGCTCAACTGCAGTTTTGATTGAGAGGCCACCCCCTAGAGCTTCATTCACAGACAAATGCTTTTTAAAAACACCTTGTTGAGCATAAGAACAGCACCATATGAAAGAACTGCTAAACAGACTTTGATTGAATGGTCACACACTAGGGTTTCATTCACAGACCAGTTAGAACCACCATGTACAGCATAATAAATAGTACCACATGAAAGTACTGCTCAATAGTTGCCATTTGAATGGTCACACACTGTGGTTTCATGTACAGACTTAAGAGAAAGAACCACCATGTACAGCATAATAAACAGTACCACATGAAAGTACTACTCAATAGCTTTCATCAGATTTTAATGGTCACACACTATGGTTTCATGCACAGACTTCTGAGGAAGAACCACCTTGTACGGAGTAATAAACAGTACGACATGAAAGTATTGCTCAATAGCTTTCATTTGAATTGTCGCACACTATGGTTTCATTATCAGACTTTAAAGTTAGAACCATTCTGCACAGACAGTAACACATGAAAGTACTGTTCATTACAGTGAAACCCCGTTAATACGACCACCTTCGGGCCATGGAAAACCGGTCGTATTAACGGGGTGGTCACGCACTATAATTTTATGCACAGACTAAAGGAAAGAGCCACCTTGTACAGCACGAGACTCGAGTGCCACAAATGAAAGAACTGTTCAATAACTTTCATTTGAATGGTCGCACACTATGGTTTCATTATCAGACTTAAACGTTAGAACCATCCAGTACAGACAGTAACACATGGAAGTACTGGTAAATAGCTTTCATTTGAATGGTCACAAAGTAGGGTTTCATTCAGACGTAGATGTTAGAACCATCTTGTTCAGCATAAGAACGGTAGTACATGAAAGAACTGCTAAACATTTTATTTAAATGGTTACACTAGAGTTCACTCTATAGACCTTAAAAGTAAGTACCATCTCGTACAGCATGAAAGTACTGCTCAATAACTTTGACTTGAATGGTCCGTCCGTGATCAGACACTGTGGTCTCGTCCACAGACTTAAAAGTTAGAACCACCTGGTACATAATATATCCACAGTAAAACACTTCTCAGAGGCTCTAATTAAATTGCCACGCTGTTAGGCTACATACAGCGGCAATAGAGCAAGTTCGTCTACAGCATTCATCTGGCGAATAGCAATGTTGCGGAGCTTTTACCACGCTCAACACTAGAAGACTGAGCACAGTCAGTGACTCGCTCGCTTACTCGGTCCTGTTCGTGCAACGTGACATGTAAAGACAACCACTGGCTTCTGTAGACTCGTCTTAGCTGAGCAGGCCTCTTATTGGAAGATCACATTTCGTTAAGATACTGCATGCTGGCACGCAACACGAAACCGCAGACAGGAACTTGATGATTCACAGTCTCGAAACATTCACTTAAAATCGTTGAACATATCAGAGCTAGTTCTGTTCACTAACATGAGCAATATCTTAAAACTTAGTCATTCAGTGCCACATCCTCACTGATTAGAAAACCAAAACCGCATTTTTAACCCTTAAAAGTAGACCAAAATAAGACGAGCACCCCCTGTCCTTTGAATTTGGGACCCCCCCCCCCACCCCGCGGGTGATTATCCCGCAGGTCTAGACAGAGATTGGAGTTCTTCACGGCGAATCACCTATTCACACAGTATGTTGCAATAGCTGCAGTGTTATGTGTGAAACTGATTTGTCTGATTACAGACACGCTAGAGAATCCCATGCTGTATTACTAGTTTGAGGACACCAATGCCCCAGCCTGGGGGGTACTCCCAGAAAAAAGTTGGCTGGGGATGTGCAGCCCGTTTTCAAAAACCCTTACGATTTTTCCCACCCTATTTATGACCTGACCAAACATTTGATACCCTGACCGTTGCGGCTGACACCGTGAGTTGCCCTAAACACTGCAATTTTTGAAGGGCTTTTGTTTCAAATTATATCGATAATGATGAAACACACTCACTCTATACACTTTTATTTATTAAAATTTACAGACAAGGGCATGCCCGCAACTAGCAAAGGTTAATATAATCTGGGCGGGGGGGCATGCCTCAATTACCGAATTCCAAAATATATTAAAACAGAAATTAGCTAATAAAGTAGAGGGGTAGCTTCTTCTAGTCTATTGATGCCATAGTGGCACAATCATAAACAGAACTAGAGGCAGTATGGTGCCAGTCTCAATTGGGCCATCTTAAGCCATCGTTGTCCTCGTATCCGCCCGTATCAAATCGCCCGTACACAAACAAAAACCAAGAGCTGAAGTGCTAAAGATTCCCGAGTGGCCCCCTTCACAGACATTCGAATCTAAAATTCTAAGAGTACTTCTAATCGAACTGAAACCTGTTAAAATCCCAGCTGTTTGGAGGCTGACTAGTTTCAGCTATTTACAATCTGGAAGACGCGGAGGAACTGAACTCGGGAGCAGCGAACACAAATCCATCAAGCGTATACATTCAGCGGGCGGGAGGAGGAACTTAGCCCGGCGATGATTATGCTTGTGTATGACCGTGCTACCTAAGTGAAAGCTAAGGCTTAGTATGTGATCGAAGTGTTCAAACGAATGCTGTTTCTTACACATGCTTTTGTTAACTTAAGGCCCTTTATTTCAAGGGTGTCAGGTTTACGTCTGCAGACAGAGTCCTTTGGGCCCTTGTCCTTGCCCTTGCCCAGTACCTCTTGATCATGCGACTTAAGCTATTGAGCAGTACCTCTCGATCATGTGACCCTGTCTTAAATGGCAGTTCGTAGAGTTAATGCAAAATTTTGGATCAGATTTCATAGGCGAACTCCGCTACTCACAGTAAGAGTTGATAAGTTAATAAAAGTTAATAAGTTAATATCTACGAAACCTCTTATGACCTCTTATCGGACGCAGGTGTTACAAGAGCCATGAAAAAATGATTTAGCGTCACACAAAGGGAAGGGAGATTGATTGGTTAGCTGAATCGTCAAAGGGTGTACTCTTCAAAGAAAAAGCCAAGACAAAGCCATGTTTCAAACTAACAAGTCTTTTGGAACATAGGTGACACTGGCACCGTTTGCGCCTGTAGTGTTTTAGTTTGTAAAATAAGCTACTGAAGAAAACAACAAATCCCCCATGCAATACAACAATCGGAAATAAGTCTTGTTACTAAGCAACAGTTTGTCGAAACCCAAGGCTCAGCCAATAATAGATCAATTCCTATATATCAAAATTCGGCCTAAAACAATGAACCTCAGTACGAGCCTCGGGGGAATAAATATAACTACAGAGTTTGTGGGGTTTATTCCCCAGAGCTGTTAGGCTGGTCTTGAATTGGCTTTCCCCGGTCATCCAGTGGTTGATACAAATTATATCTGAAGAATAATGTAAACTTGCCTAACGCACATGCAGACCCAGTTTTAGCTAGCATGCATTGCGGACTGTGCAGCATTGGAAAACAAGAGCAACCTCGCGATACCGCCATCATGTAAACCAAATCAATGGCAGACGCGCAAAAAGCATAATGACCAATACTGGGACTTAAATTAAGTAATGGCTTACATCACTATTTCTTAATAAAAATTTGAACGAATTGATTGAACTTTGTTCTGCAGCTGTCTGCAGTGGAACAGCCTCATATCACAAAGCTAAGGTTCTATTTCAATGATGACTCTGGGTACGATGCCAGTTCAACACAGGTCACTGGCTTTCACAATTCCATTTTCCACGCCTCTAAAATCCTTGCATGTAGTACCCGGACGGCGCAGTGGTGAGAGCGCTCATCTCACACCCGGGGGGTACTCCCTATAATCAACCTCGTTCCCAGGGCATTTTTCCATACAAGATAGGGAAAAGGCCCTGGGAACGAGGTTTCCCTATAATGGCCTATACGGGGAGGCTCCGCCCGACAGGGGTACCTTTTTCACGCTTCAGGTATATAAAAGGGTAGGGATTTCACAAGATGAGGTATATAAAAGGGTAGGGAAATCGGTCATTTAGGTATTTACAAGGGCCTTTAATTATAATATTTCGAATAGACGCCCCTTATGGCTTTGTCAGTATCTTTATTAAGCACTACATGAAAATGAGAACAAGACATCCTAAAGTAGGTATCTGAAAGGGGTACCTTTTTTCAATAAAAGGTATATAAAAGGGGTACCTTTTCTGCCAAAACGGTATATAAAAGTGTAAGGGGTTGGACCTCGGGGCGGAGCCTCCCCCTCCCCCCCCCCCCCCCCACAACCAGGATCTGACACCAACGTGCCAAATGTGGGTCGAGTTTGTTGTTTTTCTCCTCTTTGCTCAGAGGGTTTTTCTCTGGATTCTCCGGTTTTCCTCTCACCACAAAAACCAAAGTTGCAAATTCCAGTTCGGCCAGTCTAGAGTACCTGCATGAAAACTAGCTGACGGAGATCGAGCGCGGCATGAATATCATCACAAAACATCAAAACTGTATATCTTCCTTGTGATGCGGTAGAAATGCTTTCGTTTTTTGTCCAGGGATTTTTGCCAATGAGAGGCAAAGATGTACGAACATATATTGACATATGATAAAAAAATTTTGTTCTAGAAATTGATTATACTAGTATGCAGAAAAGCGTGCGTTCAATTTCCCTTTCCATTCCCACTCTTCGAGTGCAGTCTTAGAATATCTGATTAATATTAAAATGTAAAGCAAGTAGACCATATAGTTTATTACACCTTAACTGGTTACATATATATATTTAAGCAATAGACCACAAGTTTCCGTGGGTTATAAGCTGATAAACCACACGGGATGTTGGTAGAACACTCGAAGAATTTGTAAACTACGAGCCGCAGGCGAGTAGTTTACAAATTCTTCGAGTGTTCTACCAACAACCCAAGTGTTTTATCAGCTTATAACCCACGGAAACTTGTGGTCTATTGCTTTTTTATATAATAATTCAGAAGACGCGCGATTTTTCCGTGGGTTTACCGGCATAATAACCCACAGCTGATTGACCAATCAGAGCGTGCGCATTGATTTGGTTATTATATAAATATAATTAGAAGAGAGCTATAGTGTATATTTGTGAAAACTGAACCCAAAACGGCTTGATAGTGCTGAAGGAATTATAAGCAGCAGCCATTTGCAAGCGGAAAATTCTCAACTGCCAATATTTGTGTTGCATACAATATATCTTGTCTGGTAATTGTGCTTCATTTATTAATAAATATGTCAAGTTCTCTCTGAGGAAACCGATGACTTTTTACATTCAGTAAAATCATTAAAATTCTTACTTCGTGAAGGCAAGCTTGAAAGTTCATTGTTAAGTCATTTTCTTCTGTTTCGCACAGATGATCTGTAGTCTGAGGTTTGTTCATAATTAATACTCCATGAATGGCGAAGGTATATTTCAGAAAACTCATACCTACATTTAAGAAATAGAAAACATGTACCGTGTTTGTATCGAGTTATACAAACACGAGTGGAAGTTTGGGAGAACGAGAAATGCTGTGGGAACACGAGCCGCAGGCGAGTGTTTCCACAGCTTTTTCGAGTTCTCCCAAACTTTCACGAGTGTTTGTATAACTCGATACAAACACGGAGTACATGTTTTCTATTTCTTTTAGAAAACACCGCGACGAGAAAAAGGAAAACAACTTGTAAATTTTGATTATCAAAATGTAAATTCTCTTTGCTCGCGCCATCACTACGTCAACAGCGCGAGCTTAGTTCTGTGTCTCCATCGAGTTATACAAACAGGCTTTTTAACCAATCAGCGTGCGTGCTTTCTTAGGACTGTTTTCTAAACATAAATAGTTGATTTAAAACCACTTATGAAGAATAGGTAAGGCAGGAGTCCTGATGTGAACTCGATAGAAAATATAATACAGTGGCTCAAGTAGAATTTGCATCATGTGACTTTAAGAAAGTTCGACAATATTGTCCCCAGAGCATAGGAGATTTCTTGTTGTCGTGTTTTATTTCTTATAAAGTTTTGAATGGTTATACTAATCAGATTAATATCTATTTATACAATGTATATGTTAAATTTTTCTCTGATACTGCTCGGTACCTTGTGGGACAAAACGATAGACTTACTCTAACTCGTGCTCGAAAAAACACTTTTATAAGTATAGTTTTTTAATCGTGTCGTAGACATGTGGAATTCGGTTCCATTTTATATCTGTAGATCAGTCTGAGCGCCTGGTAAGGAGCTTCTTAATGAACACCAACTGAACTGGTTGGTTTATATACTTAAAATGAAGGTGGTCTGTCTAAGTAAAAGGGTCTATGACTCTTTTACGGATTATCCTTATGGCATTTCTGTTTTTGTTAATTTGTTGACTTTTAATTGTAATAAATAAGTAAAAATAAGTACAAAAATCTATTTCTGCTGAATATAAGGAGCATTGGAGGTCTCTTCAGAGTGAGGGCTTGCTGAATACAGAGACATCACTAAAATTACACGAAAATTTCAGTACTGAGGTCATCAATCCAGCTCATATGGTTTTGGCATTGATTTCTGAAGCTGTCTGTACCAGTGATAACTCCTCGTCTCAGTTTCAACTCTTCATAATTTCGACGTTTTAAATAATGTAATTATGTGCTGAGATTCCTCTGGCCTTGCCTCTGGCAAAATCTTTGCATTGCATGGTGGTTTGGTGCCTTCTTCGGAAATCTCGATACGCGACTGAAGTCACACATTTGAAGACTGGAAAGCCTCGCTGTGCCAGATTGACACAACCCTGAAGGGTGTGCATGGCTAGATCTATGCCGATGTCACGAACGCAAGAGCAGATTCCAGAGCTGAACATTCAACTGGCAATGAGTTGCTGCACGTTTGGTTTCTGAAAATCATGGAAGCTAACACACGTTATCTCTTCGAAAGGAACAGGAATTGCGTGGCATTTCCTATCTTACGAATGTTTAAGGTGGTCACGTACTTCACTTTTGAACTTCAGTTTTTTTTTCCGGAATACTTGAGGCCATTAATATAGACCTATACCCTGTACGTGTTTCACCCAAAACAATCTACCTGCGGATGCCCTTGTTAATCAATTTGCTAACTCTTATACACACCACTTTGATAATTTATCAAAATTAAGTATCTATGCAACAAGCGTAACACTTTCAGTCTGAAGGCTCTTTTGAAAATTGGTGAGATGAAGATCAAGACATGGTCACGAAGCGACCTAGCTTACTGCTTACTGTAATTATTTGTTTTTTTCCTGTGTGATTATCTTCTACCCAGCGCGGTCATGATTGTTTTCGATGGTCATTTCGTTATGAATATCGTCATGCTTAAAGTATTACTGGCATGTT
>CM042759.1:17741777-17772953 GCA_022496165.2 Catalaphyllia jardinei | reverse complement strand
TCATTTCGTTATGAATATCGTCATGCTTAAAGTATTACTGGCATGTTCTTTATGAGAGCAGTAACCAGTATCTTCTGTAAAACATAACTCGAACAATGGCGAATAAGAGGCAATTTTTGGATGTGGACCCATTGAGAAACTATCAGAAGATGTCTTGACTTAACACAACATTCGTACGTTGGTAGAAGTAGTTAATATGTAGGGCAAAATTGTCTTACATTAGTGATCGTCTGATCGTTTTTTATAATCCTACGCCGACTGTCGCGCCGGATAGTACAAGTGTTTTTGTTATGAACATGCGTTAAGGGAAAATACGGATAAACAGGATAGGCGAAAGGAAAAATACGATTACTTGATAGAGGTACTAAATCTAAAGTCATACACAGTATTTCTTCTATTAAAAAAGAGAATAGCGTCTATTGCTTGATCAGTGACATAACGTCAACTGATTGTCGAGCAATATTACGTATCAAGTACCTCATGATACACTCCTGTACACTTGTACAGTTTCCAGCCTCATTGAGTTTTCCTAAACAACAATCTCCGTAATGAATAAAGCAGAGCCTACCTTGCTTCTTAGATCCCTCTGCACTGATGACGATCGATTGTCCTTTAAGTTCTGTCCTTTTTGGTGATACGTTCCCTGTCGTCGTCCAAACTCTCTACCGCCGAACTGCAGAAGATTCACGAAGCAGGGCAACTCAAGTCTGGTTTCTGGTTAGAACAAACGCGTGTTTTTTAACATAGCTGTTATATCCAGTCAAAACTAAGCATTGCTATGTTTCTATATCCCTTTTGCGAACAGCATTCTTTCAGTCTTTCATAAATGTGGTACTTTAGACCATGTGATAAGTTAAACTAAGCATACGATATATGACCGTGGGTGCTTATGCATTCTGTTTCATGATTGGTTTACGTAAATGGGAGACACTTTGCTTCCCAGTTGAAAGGGAGAAGGTCAAGGTGTCGCCGGTAAAGCATGCATGAATTATTGCTAGTAGTCACTAATGAGAGAATTATACCACAACTTCACTCTTCAAGATTTGGTTTCCTAAACTAAATGTGGAGAAACTTCGAGATAACGCAAGACATAAATTTGCCTCAATATCAATATCAATATTAAAAGCCCAGTGCATCATCTTTTCAGAATGTGTCCAATCTTAAAAAGTCAAAGTGAATCTTGGAACACCTTATGAACTCTTCATACTTAATTTTACGTCTTCATTCCGCCCGAACAGTTTGACCCTTCCAACACCAATTATATTTTACCCATGCTATCCCATGCGCATGTGCTCTTCTTCTCCGCCTAGACATCATTCGATCAAGCTCTGGCTCAGCTTCACTTCATCTCCTTCAAAAATGTCACAAATCTTCGTAATCCAAGGTTTTGTTTAACATTTATTTTTCGTTTCTCGACAGTGGAGTTTTCCATAGGGATGCCACATATATACTCTTTTATTAGAATATTGTTTTTCCAACCCAGGCTGAATATTCTTATTTTTTCTGCTGATTTTAGGCTCAAAATATTCTTGTGACTATTCTTAGATTAGACAAAGGAATATAAAGTGGACTATGCGCATAAAACGTCAGATTATCTGTCCTATCACGACTTTGATGGTGTTGAAGCAATTTTGGAGCCAGACTGCAGACAATAAATCCTGATATGGCCATATATATGGCCTTATGTCTCAGCCAGGACTGACGATGAGGATGTGTGAGTGAGTAGTTAAAAACATATAAACTGCACTGTATTTACATATTTTCAACACACACGATGAATTCAGTTCTGTTCACAATCTCAGCATCGGGGTTATTCTTTCCTCGATATTCCTTTAATATAACTAAATATATTCTTATGGAAACAAACGAGGTATACAGTCCGTGCGTATCTATGTATTTTAGTCTATGCACGTAGATTTTGCAGTGTTTAACGTTTCTTTCGAGGACCACTGAGTTTTGATAAGTTATTCAGCTACAGTTAAGAAAGTCAAATAGTCAACAGCGCGCGCTAGTTCTGTGTCTACATCGAGTTATACAAACAGGATTATTAACCAATCAGCGCGCGTGCTTTCTTAGGACTGTTTTCTAAAGTGAATGTATTGCAGCCTTTGTTTCTTTGGCGGCCAAACAGTATCAATGTATGGATTCCGTTCAAACATCGCTTAAAGTTTTCTGATAAAATCCATGATCCGATGAACACGGGAAAGCATCATTTGTATATAACATGCATTGGTGTGTTAAATGAATTGCGGTCTCTGTTCCCTTGGCTAAACAGTCTCTGACTCTGTAGGGTCTGTTCGGATATCCTTTAAAGTTTTGAGCCGACGGACACGGCAAATCATCCGTTATTGGTGTATAACATGCATTAGTGTGTTACATGAATTGCGCTCTTTTGTTCCCTTGGCTAAACAGTCTGTACATTTTGCTCTCATATCGTCTAAAGTTTTCAGACAGAAGTCGTGACCCGATTATCGCGGTAAGTCGTTTTGGTATACAGCAAGTAATAATTGCGTTTTGTTTTCGTAATGTATAACTATGAACAATCTTCTTATTGTACCCTTTACCCGGGGGGCTACTCCCTATAATGGCCTATATGGGGAGGCTCCGCCCGAAAGAGGTACCTTTTTCACGCTTCAGGTATATAAAGGGGTAGGGATTTCACAAGATGAGGTATATAAAAGGGTAGGGAAATCGGTCATTTAGGGTATTTACAAGGGCCTTTAATTATATTTCGAATAGACGCCCCTTATGGCTTTGTCTGTATATTTATACGCTGCGTCTTTAAGCATGGTACTGCGCATGTGTTTGAATGTTTAAATGTTTAGGCTGGCCTTGTCCAGCCGCTTTTATTTTTTTGCTTTTTGACACCAATCGTGACACTTTGATCTTCTTGCGCCCCGAAACACGTGATGTGGCAACGCGTGTTTCGGGGCGCAAGTGAGTTCAAAGTACGGAACTTGATATAGTGAATGGGTCAGTTTGCAATTTATGTGCGTTGGCTCTTTGGCTGGCGTTACATATCTTCGCTACACAGTGCTGACGAGGCCCAAGAAGGCCTAAACAGCTGTCTACTGTTACGATCCTGCTTTATCGGTTCCGGTCATGTTGGTGTCTCGAAACGTTTTTCACGTAGTGTCAGCCTTGCAGTCTATTGCCTTTATATTTTATTTTGGCTGATCAGGTCTCTTGTAGATCCTACGTTTGCAGTGGTTATCGTATGCGGTCCCTTGCAGTTAGTTACCCTTCAATGTTCTACACTGCAAATTGGCCAAGGTAGCTTTATTTGTATACTCAATATAATATTATTGGGTTGAGTATATGACGTCATCAGTCATCTCATTTGCATATTTTACCTATTTTTCAAACTTAAATATCTCAGGAACTAATGCAGATATTTGCAAACGGTAAACGGCGTTTTTATTCTTTCATGGAGTTCTCTGTGATACACTAAAAAATTTAAAGGGTGAAAATTTGATCATAGTACCACTTTAATCCTTTTATTTATACAGCCAGATAATGGTAGTTTCGAGTTGCTTTTGTTGAATTAGCTGGTCTTAAGAAGAAGTTACCAAGCAGAAGCTAACGACATTGAAATGCGAGTGTTTGAGTCATCGAACAACAACACGGAAGGGAGCCGCCGTGGGGGAAAAGCCGAGAGGATGACTGAACATGGAGTCCAGGCAATCAGGACGCTGCAACCGTCGTTTCTAACTCTGTTTGTAATGAGAATTTTCTCCATTTCGACAAGCTGCTAATTAAGGCCTCTATCTTTTAAAAATGTGTATCCTTCAAAACTTAACAGTAGTACCTGGTGTAATGCCAACGAACACTGGCCACAAAACTTTGTCGGGCTACGTACGGGTCAGTTTTCTGTGCGACAACTGTCAAACTTGATTATAACATCCTGTAATTTTTTTTGCACCTACACATTTTCATTCAGACTGTTGCAAAGGATTGATTCGTGACATATTATGAGGGCAAAAATTAGTACGTTACGATTGAAAAGCAGCTAAAAATCATACGATGCGCGAATTTCAGTGAAGAAAGAAGGAAAACACCATTGACAGTGGCTACATATACAGGTATACGTGATGCATTAATTTTGTTAAAATGTCTTCTTGAAAAGGGATTACACCCCCTCTCCCTTATTTTGGTGGGATTCTTAAGCCTGTTATGTTCATTTGAAATATTTGTTTCCTTCAGTTTAAGCGGAACGCCTGTGAACTAGCTTGGTGTAGCTAAGTGCATGACCACTATAAACAGACATTTTTTTTAAATTAAATGCCCTATTAAATAAAAAAAAGTTTTAAGTCTAAAAGCCCCTCAAAAAACTGTTTACACTTGCCGTGTGCTCGTGTACGCGCTGAAACACGCACCCGTCAAGTCTGATCATGAAACAGGGTGGGTAAATACTTTTGTTGTTGGGCCATCGTAGTTTGATTAAAGATAAGACACAAAGAGCTGTGAGGATGGGTAAAATCGCAGATTTTGGTCTGCAACACGATAAGGTTTTCAGGAACCGAGCTACACACTCTTCCCCGGGGTAGGGGTTTAATAAATATTTAGTTCCGGGTATTTTGGTTTTAATATAAAAACAGTTGTTCCTTACCATTTTCTTCTGACAATTGTCACTTGATAATTTTTTATGGGTTCCAGCAGAAATCTATATTAAAAACTTCTCGTCTCAGCTGTTCTGGCTAATCAAAATTTAACATGTTTTAAAGTGGGACTGACAAACTGTTGAAGTTTCTTTAAAGCTACACTCCTCAGATTTCGGCCAAAAAGGGAAAACAGCAATGCAACTGGAGAAGAAAATACTTTATTTGATCTATTTACACACCGCACCGTCTTGTCAATGGACTTGCCGCAGTGCAATGCCGGGTTCTGCGAGAGCGTGTGTTATATTTTCTGGTACATTTCTTTGCGGTATCTTTAAAACAACATCGTCAAAAAAGGCCCTATTCTATCGTTTCTTTCGGAAAACTTGAGTAAAACTTTGATTTCCATTTGAGGTATAAAAGCCCTTAGCTACATTGATGACTTCTTTTTGTACAGAGAGAACTTTTCCGCAAAGTAAAACTTTCCGCGACTTCAGTCCCAGAACAAGAAAAACCTTACTGGCCTGGATGAACAAGTATAACAAAGCGAGTTGGAATTCATTAATTATACTTCTTTGCAATTAAAACTCGTGCTAAGTAACTTATGATATTAAGGCTAACCTGTGCATGTCTCGTGAAACTTCAAGAAACCTGCCGCCACGTGAAAGGTGTGCATCGTCGAACTACCACCGTTTTCGTTGATACGCGACTTTGGAAAAACAAAACTCCCGCGGAAACGTTTCCAAAATTCCCGTCAGTCTTGCGTGTTATCGACAGATCGGATCGAAATCCACCAATCACAGCCACTAGTATGACCTTGAGACCTTCTCACGTCATGCTAGCGGTCTGTGATTGGTGAATTTCGATCCGATCTGTCGATAAAGCCTCCTTTTCACTAGCGAACGCAAGCATAAGCGCAAGCACAAGAAAAGGAAAATTTTGATCCTTGTGCTTGCGCTTATGCTTGCGTCGCCAGTAAAAACCGGGCTCAACACACAAGACTGACGGAAATTCACAGCCTGTTAGCATTACTAAACTAAGGTGTGAAGGTCACACTAGTGGTTACTGTGATTGGTGGATTTCGATCCGATCTGTCGATAACACCCCGGCATAGTAAATCGAACTCAATTCATGGATTGAGTTCTATTGAATTCGACAATCCAACGAAATCGAACTCACCGAAAAGTAAGAAAATCAATCGAACCCCAACGAACGTTCGATTTTCGAACTCGTCATTTGTGTAAAACAGGCGTTGATAATCCATAACCATATCTTGGAAGCTCGAGTTACGAAGAAATTCCGCGGAAATGGCTTCGGATGCACTGTGGATTGTAAATGTACACGAGCATCTGATAATTTACTTTGATTTTGACCAGGAATAATTTTACTGTTGCATTTACTATTTGTCCTTTCTATCACGGAGGCAAGATGCTCCAAAAAGTCCAATATACTGACGCTCGTTCATCTCTTACTCTCTTGGTCACTGTTAATTGTCCAAGATGAATTTGAGAGAATCCTGTTTATCGTTAATCTTATTAAGATATTTTTAATAATCACCCATCTACTGTATGTCGCTGCCTGTGTCGCGGTTAGTAATTTGCTTGAATTGAATAAATCTCATAATAGTAATAATAATAATAAATAATTTGTAATAATTGATCGACTGGCCCGCCTAGACTAGCATTGCTATCCGCGGGCCAGTCCAACTGTAAAATATGTAATTTTTTGAAGAAATAAAATGATGATGATGAAAATGATGAATGAATTTTTACATAAAAGTAACCCTTCGAGTTGTCTTGTTGCAATTTCAGTTAAGTTAGCTTAAATGGAAAGGGTACAGCAATTTCGGAATTCGCGGGCGGGATTAATGATAGCTTTGTTCTGTTCTGTTCTCCCAACTGCCGTGGATACTTTATAAATTGAGTTTCTATTATTGAACAAATGGTAAAAAAGCACCTAAAAATCGCTTATTAAAATCAGTAAGATCAATTAATATGTGGATTCCGCAGTCAAACAAAAAACTCCAATATCTCTTTTTCTCGAGGAGTAGGAGTTTGACGCAAGAATGTGCAGAACTTTTCCAAGAAAACCATGGTTATAGAAAAACAGTGCCGGGTTTATATGTAACCACTATTAAACTTTTTATGTTTCCAGTGATCGTCTAATTTTCTTGCCGCCAAAGAGGGCGATTTCTGAAAATTGAGACGTTTCTAAACAAAAGTATTAGCGAGAAATGTGCGCGCAGCTCGTTTGACCGATGACGAACTCGAGGAAAGGGCGAGGCTACTAGGTAACAAGGATAATGATTTATCCAATGGATTGTGATTTATCAAATGGGGGTGATTAATTCGATAGACAGCGTTGGCTACCCTCCAAGAAAAAAGAAGACTTCATTTTACAAGGGTCATCATTGATTACCGGTGGCTTACACGTCTTCATAATGCATTTCTAAACTACTCATACACCAAAATGATTGTAAAAGTACAATGCAATCGTCAAAAAGTATATTGAATGATAAAATGGTCCTTTGATTTATTCTGCCACAACATCCCTTCTTTTATGTCATATAGCGGAAAGCGTAATTCTCAGAAGTAGCTAATTATAAGGATGCATGGCAGTTATTCAGATTGATAAACAGAGTAACAAAAGGTTATGCTGTGTAGGTGCTCCACTTGGAGGAACAACAAAAAAACAAATTCATTGACAGGCCAAAAACCTTCATATTCAATTAGTACCATTGAAAGATTAAAAGTACTCAAGTGTAGGCGGGTACAACTGCATACCAGCACGTTTTATCCTCGTGCCAAAACATTTTGTTTGGCAAGTATGGCAGGTGTGGAAAGTGAATATGTTTACAGCTGGATCAGCTCGATAAGTACAGTCATTGGGAAGTATGCCAAGTATTTAACACTTTCTGTAAACATAACATTTCCTTAATGAAAGCTTGGCTTAAAATGAGGTAGTGAAAAGCTCTTTAAGAAGGTGTGAGAAATTTCAGCACTAACCCATCTTTCTACGTGATAACTTTTAATTTTTTTAAGAAAACCGCAATTATGTCATCTTAAAAGGTGTTGCTCCGGTCCATTGATGAATTTGCCTGTTGTTGAAGATAAGGTTTAATCTTAAAAACAACATTTCAGGTCAATGAAAGAAATATGCTCAAAGCTTCTGACAATTGCTAGTGGGCTTTGAGTTGCGTTTAATGGTTAAGGATATCCCTTGATTGCAGAACAAGGACTCGATTTCTTAAGAAGAAAAAACCTTGGCAATAACGTTGGTTAGTAAGACAAACTTGACATTAATTCTTTAGCTTTCCGTCTATTGCATCCCGGGCATTGCATCCGTCATCAAAGTAATCCTTTTTAGAATGCAGTAAATACATCGTTTATCAGAAATTCCATCGCTGATAGTATTCAATCAGTTGCAGATAGATTGTACCTGCTTGACTTCAGTATAACCTTTGCCAGTGTAGTCCCCTATCCCTCCCCCTCACAACCACAACTTTTTCTTTAACAGAAGCAAACTTGACAAATTTTCAAAAAGGTATTTCATGACTTTTTAGTGCACAGCATAATACATATTTAAATCACCCGAACAGTAACGCAATAATCTCTAAAATAATATACAGCAAGTTTTACGCCCCAAATATTTTGCCCTCACCTTGTTAACGTTCCAAGAAGGTAATTTTAATATTTGTAGGAATCAAAGCAATTCTTTTGCAAAATATTGCCAAGGTCAACAAAACGCCCGCAATCTGTTTAATGCTTTAGATTCTCCGCCATTTTAAGCTGCTTTGCATGAAAGCTCACTGTTCTTAAATGTTTCATGATCCAAATAGGTTTGGTAACTTAAACAGACATACGGTTGACATATATTGTTAGGGTGGAGTCAAAACATTATGGGACTGAAATTCTTGTACATGTCGGAATCTTCGAAATCTTCAGCAGCTCAGAAATGTTCAGAAGTATAAATTGCGTTTTGACAATGTAAGAAATTTTCGGAAAATAGTCGGAAATCTTCGGCCGATCTTCGTAAATTGTTTAGAATTCTTGTGCCGTTGTCGTTGTTGTTTTTTGCTGTACAGTAAGTAATATATAAGGGCATGAAAAAGACAGGGAAGATCCGACCTCAGAGATCAAGTATGAGAGATTTACGGTAGTATTCGCTTTCACGGTCCCAAATAAGGTTACCTCTGAGTTGAAGACAAACAAAGAAAGAAACAAGAGCTGGCAAAAGATAAACGAAAAATACAAAATTTAAAGGTCATGGTGTAATAAAATCGCTTTTCTTTTTATCATAACTAGTTACAGTTCTCTCTCTATGCGATCTCACTCTAAAGTGCGGAAGTTAAGTTAAAAACAAATGCCTTAATTCTATATATACAACCAAATATTTCTTTACAAAGTCTTTGACTACAAAAATAACACGAACAAAAATTCATAATTAATTTTATATATCCTATAGACCCTATAGACAAAGGCGTTTAGATATTAAAAATTAACAAACTTGTGAAAAAACCTGCTGGTGGTTTTCTTTTGGGATTAATAAAATAGGTTTTGAAAAAAACCCTCCATTTTAAAATTTATTAAAGGCATTTTAGCAAAGCTTGATTGCTGTTAAAAACACCTTTTTTTCCAAAGGAGAAGATGGGAAAAAAACACCAAAAGTATACGAAACAACAATCAGTCTAATGCAGTTGATCCCAAAAGAACACAGTCTTACACCCCGTCCACAATACGCTAGAGAAATTTGAAAATTTGTTTCTGCGGTCAAGCATACGGTCAGCACTTATCTGTCACGAAAGAAAAACGATCGCGTTACGAAAAGCGTGAGATTTTCCTGTCCAAGTTTTCCTGAAACACAAACAAATACATATTGGGCGGTTACTCTTGCATTTTTAAATTCCTCCGGTGTGATGTGAAAGGAAAACATCTGATGTGTTTCCAGAGTGAAACCTTCATTTTCAAATGCTTGTAGTGTGGATGGGAGTCACAAACACTGTAGATCGCTGCTTGTAGCTTTCCGAGCAGTTTTAAATTTATACTTCATTCACTCCAGACTGTTCAATAAAACTGAACTAAACTGTCTGCTCATTCTAAATGAAATTAAAAGCGTTTATACTGACTGTAAGACTCTAGGACTATACCACATACTGTCTATACTTAACCACTAACAGCTTTGACGGCACGGACGCTGACTTAGTATGCCCTAGTTAAGGCTTATGGGAGAGCACGCTACATTAATCAAGATGTACTTTACTGCGGTCCAATAATTATTGGGAAGAAAATAAATCTCCATTTACATAATACTGTTCTTTCATTCCAAAGGCAAGGTTAGGAAAAATATAAAAGCACACTGTTTTTTAGTTACTAATGACTCCTACTGTGTTCCAAGTACCACTGTAAGACCGCTCCACCTTTTTCCTACATCATGCATCAATTTCCAGTGAAGACCCTTGCGAACACATTAAAAAAGGGCGGAGCAAATTAGTAGCTGGCGCCGTACTGATTTTATTTTACAAAATTGCTTCAAACTTTGACTCTTCTCAGCAGAAAGAAGTGCTCAGTAGTTTATTGCAATGGTCACCTCGCACGAGGGTTTCAGTAAGAATCCTCAGATAAAACATAGGAACCATTAAACTACAGCATAGTAAACAGTGCCACATGAAAGTACTGCTCAATAACTTCCCTTTGAATGTTCACATATTAGTGTTTCATCTACAGCTTTTGAACAGGAACACTTGTGAACTCGAGGTTTGGTTCTGAGAGTGAGAGAGTTTTATCTTGATATCAATTTTTCCAAAATTACTTGCACCTATGAACAATGTGCTTCGATCGGCAATTCTGGCATTTTACTTTACAGCACCAAAAGAAACGGCAGTTGCAGAGTTCTTCCATTTCACTTTCACTCGTTGTAAAACCTCTATCACAGCACATTAAATCACACCCGTCCGTCCCAATGGATGTGTTATTGCAAAGACGTCCCTTTGTCCCGAGGGATCCTGTTTCGAGATTTCGCTCGCAAAAATCCGGCGAGTCTTCGTAGTATACCAAGTCCGCCTCAGTTGGGGGCTTGTGAAGTTTATTCCTTGGACGAAAGGCTGGTTTCCCTTTCCTTGGATTGTGGCTATTTCGATTGCTGTTTTGCTCAAATTCCACCAGCGAAGCGCTGTCGAATTTACCTTTAAGAACTTCGCCAATCCGCCTGAAGTCCGCCAATCGCTTCCAGCAGGTGCGCACGGTGCAGGCTTCTGATACGCCATGGCACTTGCACTCTCTAACCACATTTTCTCTAACAGCCTTGAAAAAAATGAAAATACTTCAGATCTTGTGTGCGCGCAAAAGGATAGGAACAAAATATATTAAAACTAGAGTGAATGCGGCCCATGTGAATAGCTGGACATATTATTTCAAAATGTTTTTTCGTGAGCAAATGAGGAGAAATAATGCAACAAAATACCGCTTTTGCTAACGTGTTGCCTAAACCGAGGAACTTTCCAAGATGTGGTAAAACCTGCAGAATATATGAAAGATTTAAACGCCTTGATGTTAAATACAAGCAAGTCATCATCATCAGAACTTCAATGAAGGTTTAACTCCGCTAAACAGATCTGTGACAGCCGTGGCGATCACGGGAAACTATAAGTATACTTCCAATGAAAATTAGAAAATGCTGCAACACCGCTTTAAGATGGCTGAAGGAGCTCACTCTAAGATTAAAGAGTCTTGGCCAACAATAATATTACATTGAACCTGAATGAAATTGCAAAGAGAGCGTGCAATCAAATTTTGTGGTAAGCACATTTCACATTCGATCAAATGAATCAAACGATATCTTTCCGTTTTGACAAACTTGTTGGTTCGGTAAAGTATTCTCCTGAAATATACTGAATTGTAAGATTCGACGAATGAAATAAAAAGTGGCTGACAGAGTTGCTCCTTTCTATCTAAGCGCCGGTTCGTGCCGCGTAGAGAGGAAACTTGCGTAATGGCGGGCGGCAGTTGAAGCTAGAAGAACATTTTCTCCGTCGACAAAAACAATGTGTTTTCATTTTGGTAGAGGTAAATTTATTCTTTGCATTCCCAGTGTAGGAAAATGTTTATGCATAACAATCTACTGTACTAAGAGGCTAATTTCTCTGCAAGACGTTCTACCGTGGGAAACAAAATCCAAACAGTTTAGAGCATAATAAAATGCAAATTAATCGTCGGCAAAAAGCCGCAGTTCAAAAATAATAGGTAATGATTTTATGTGTGGGTCTCCATCAATTAGTTTTGCCGTTGTTCCGTGGGAAACCGCTAGTTACAACCGTTAACCTCAGACAATAATTTCTCCCCTGGAATGAAACAATTTGGACAAAGGCTTGCCGCTAGCGAAACACCCTGGCAGTTCAAATACAAAAAAATGTCAAACCTCGTACAGAACTTCTTCTAGGTCCCAGGTGAAAGTATTTTAAACTCTATTTATTGTGTGTCGATACCAATTATTTATCGTTAGTTCCGAGAATTTGGCAATACATCAATTCCTAGTAGTTAATGATTTCATTTACTCTCTCAGCCTGTCTACAGAACTGATACATGTAGTGTTAAAAACTCATATACTTCGTGCTGCCGTGAATCGGTGTCTGTTGTTAGTAGACTGAATTTTCACAGTCCACGATGAAAATCTATGGTTTTGGAATCTTTTCTCTGTGAAGTGATACTTGAAAAAGCTGGACACAGAAATTGCCAGTTTCAAATTAAGCATAGCACTAAGTAATCCGGCTGACAATTTAGAACTTCCCTTTAAGCTGTACAAATACAGATGGCCTTAACCTACCGCTAGATCCACTTAAATTACTTTTTGCAATCAACAATTGTTCGGAACGTATTTGTCCATAACCGAAAAGAGATCCACTCATTGCCCTAGGCTACGGCTTTTCTTGTCATTTCATTGCGGCTTATATCGCGATTTTTTCCTCGTAGCTTTCAATTAACTCTTCATTTCACACTCAAAATAAGGAAAAATTACTTACAGTTCTTCCTGCCTCGTTGTTGTGCAAATTTACCAAGGTGCGAAAATCTCGGCCTTTTTCTCCCGCATCAACAAACTTCCTCGAGAACTGGTCGGCAAAATGGACATTGTCACTGCAACCTCCCCACTGCCATCCTTCGGTACTGACGCCCTTGTACCGACTGTCACATCCACACGCCGATAGCTTACCCTCGCTACAAGCCCTTGCTATCGCATGTGACACTCCAGCGGCTGTTATGGAGTAGGTGAATGCTGTTTCCCTACAAGCTGACACAGAAAAATTTTCATTGCATCACTGCTTTTTCGCCACCAAGATTGACCAAGTTCAAAATTGAACTAACAATAAGTTTATTAAGTATGTATGTTGTGTTTGTATATTCAAGGATAGTCAGTTTTGTAAAGAACTCAGTAAATATCAATAGAGATAAGCGTTTACATGAGGAAAATTTCGCATATGACAAATGTCCATAAATAAAATGCCATATCAGATGCTGAATCATACAATAAGTATTGATATTCCTTCCTACGGCGTGGGTTGTATATGGCATTTATTGACCAGGTTTAGATGAATTTTGGTTTCATTTCTAGGGTGCATAATGAATTTGAATATTCAAGTATCTCTTGATTCTCTCTATTTTTCGGGAAATAGATTGTTCCTTGTAAAGTAAATTAAGTCTCAATTATTTTGCCTTCTTTTTAAACGTCTTACTTCTTTTACGCTTTTTTCTTATGTACGCGTTAAAACGCAATTTTTGCAATTTAAGGACTCCCACTTACTCAATCAACGAATTCCAAGACGATTAACGATTCTACTGCTACCGTGCTTAAAACACGGTAATCCGAGCACATTCTGATATCTCAGTCTTTTAAATGCTCAGGCAAACGTTATAAGCCGTAAAGTTTAAAGTACTTGAAGGAAATACACGAACGAATTACGGAAATATCAGTTTATAGCGTAGAGAAAATTAAACATTTCACAAACCTTTTCCGCCACTCCAAACAAAAGAAAAGAAATATTGCGTGAATAATAAGTGAGCTACCCCATAAACGTGTTTAGAGAGAAACGAAAACGTTTATTTTCCCTAAAAAAGAAGAGTTTGACGAAGAATGATGACAACGTCTGATTATATTCGCTTTTGTTTGAGCGAAAAGAAACATTTAATCAAAACAACTACTTTGTACAGATCGGAATGGTGGTTTTAAACCACTGCACTGATTTCGTGAGAAAGAAAGAGGAATTATACCCGCATCACCTAACATAACTTACCTATTTTCACTATTTTTCCAAATACATTTTCTGGACTATGAGCTGAGCAATTCCATTTTCGGTTTTTAAACTGCAATTGACACTGACTGATAGAAAATTTTGCTCCAAGTCCAATGTATGGAACCAACTCAGGGTATTTCCGACACAAGCGTTGTTGTTTCGGTGTGACGGGTTTTACTCCGTTTGCAGGGGAGAGTTGGAAATTATAGTTATCTTGAGGCTTCGATGAGTCACTTACACCAAGGTTCCTACAAAGAAGGAAAGCAAAATGGTCTTAGTTTGCGTTGTTTAACGTTATAACAACATTATAATCAGGAAGTGTAATCATAGACTTACCACCAAGCACCATTGCCCTCTGTGAGTACATTAAGACTTGTTAAACCAAACAGTATCACAATGTAAAGAGCTTTGAACAAGTTCATCTTGAACTTCTAACGATCTTGTTCAGTTGTGTCTACAGTGAGCTGTAATAACTCAAGAATCCTAATTCGCCTACATAAATCGGCTCCTCAGTCGCATGTGATTATTACCGTCATAAAAAAACAATGGATTATGCAGCCACATTAACAGTGACCACTGAAATTATATCATTTTTGTTTGTAGTCTGGATGTCTGCATACGTTTAAGAACTCAACAATAACTCCAGCACGGTTAACTAACAAATTCTAATTAGTTCAAATCCTGAGCTGGCATACCTTGAAGAGGGCAGTTCCCGCCCACATACAAAGCCGGTGAAATAGCTACTTCACATTTAATCCCTTGGACAGGGCCTTGTTGATGAAGAAGCTTGCGGGTAAATATGCTATCAAAATGTGTACTTACTATTTAAAAGACCTGTGTTTCCTTTGGTCATCAGGACATTCCGTTCAAGAGCTGCAGGTCTTAGTCGCAAACTTTTTGCCGTGACTGCGTATTGAAAAGTTGCCTCGGTATTTTAGTATTCTCTTTGATTCTCCTTCTTTTAATTAATTTGGGTTCCTTTAAAGAGCTTGTTGACAATAAGAAAATTACGTGACTTTGCGAACGATAAATTTTACCACATCCTCGCTAGAGAGCTGAAACCATGAAACAAAGCATGCTGTGATCGCAAAGAACCTAATGCTTCCTAAGATACTACAAGAGTTTATAATTGAAGATTTTTCGGAAGAGGCGTAAACACTATTCCATTATTAGAGTGATACCCTCTTCACATTCTAAAGGAAACAATTTGTACCGTTTTTTTATCTTCGCCAAGGTCCCTTCAGTGCTTCTAATTAAGAAACATCCAAAAAATTAATTTACAATCAATAGAGTCGCCCAAATTAAGCGATTAAGACTTCAATAGGGAAAAGAAGGACATTATTTGTGTCACTGCCCTTGAATAGGGTTAACAGAGGCCGGCACTTTCGCAAATTTTTCAGTCAATTAACTCTCTTCGGAAACGACTTTTCCAATGTGGTTTGTCGAACTTTGCGCCATCCACGAACGTAGGCAATAAAAATGAAGTTCATTCCAAGCTTTAGCACTTGTAAGAATGCGCAGAAAGAGCAGAAAGTAGCATATTTACTTCTGTGCTCGACAAAAGTTAACAACAGGTGTTAATGTGTTTGTTTTGGTTTTCGCTTTATTGTTATAACGGTTAAACGATAAAACTAGAGAGTCTTATGAGCACATAATCTTACCAATTACACTCGTGGCTATCTCTCAAGGATTAGAACTAATCAGAACGGCTATAAATAAAAACATTGCCACAGTACAATGAAATTTGTGTGTTATTAAAACAACGAAACACCCCTGAAAGCGTTCAAAGAATTCCTTCACCATAACAGCAAACAATCGTTACAAAAAAATGGAGTGCCAAAGAATATGTTTATTAAACAGATTCTCAAAGACTGACTCATTTTTAAATCATCTTTTTCATTAACTTGCCCGCCGTAACGGAAATTAGTGTCGCAAACACTGCTTAATTTCCCCAGACCCACGAAATTTTATTCGAATTCGGGACGTGTCTATACATTTAATTCGAGTTAACAGCCGAACGTAACTCATACTTCGAGAAAACAGAAATATGAATTGCAAAATAACAAAGAGACACGTAGCTTTTATTGCAACACAATAAACGGTCCCTGGAGGCAATTTTGCTGGTTGAAAAATAATTGAGCCGTACAATTAGCTTTTGTGTTTTGTGATGTTACAGCAGTCTTTCGTTAGGCCGCTTTCTTCAAAGAAATTTTCAGTTCACGCCACTAAACGATATTGAAAGAAAATTCTTACCGGCTTTGACTTGTAAAGACTTCTAAATACCAGTTTGCGTTTTTTTTTTCATAACTATTTGTTCTTAGAACAGGATTTAGCCCGTGAAATATCACGGCTGCACGTGGTTTCCTAGCTTGCATTCACCTTCGTGGTTTCAGGTGAATGGTCAGTTTTGAAAACACGTTTCCGTTTTGGCTTCATACTAATTGCCGGCACTCTGCACCCAACGGTTAACAAAAAAGACGAACACTTCAGCGTCATCACGTAAAAGGAATCCCGGGAAGGAATAAAGCAAAAAGGAGGTGGCACTCATCATAAAATAGGTGAAGCATTGGGTTCAGTTACTGGTTACAAACAAAAAGAGGTTCATTTAGAAGCAGTTTATAGGTTGCTTTATTACCTTGCGGCAGAGAAGCGTAAGTAAAAAATTAGTCGCCAGGTCATAAAAAAAATAAAACGGCCAACTACATGTAAGTGGAGGTTGAACACAGGCAAGAGGACAAGTTAACGAAAAGCTACGGGATTTGCTAGTGAGAATCGTCAAGGAATGTCATCAGTCATTCCAAGGTGCTTCGAATTTATAAGTATAAATTACTTTAGAACAATGTTTTTGCAAATAATGCACTTTGAAATTTATTGAAACTTATTATTGAAATTTATTATTGAGACGAAGTGCAAAGAATCATTTACTGCCAAAGTATTTGACTGGGCCCATCAGTTAGGCCTATGAAGCAAGCCCCTGTGTGAATGAGAGAGGCGTTTTCAATGAGGAACAAGGAAGGTCGTCAGGACAGTCTGTTCGTTTTTGAGATCATGCGCGGCTGACAGGTTGGCAAGTCAGGCGATGATTACGAAAAGAAAAAAGAAAAAACAGAGCTGAAATATTTCAATACCTCAAATCTTAGCTGTCGTCTTCAGCATCGCTTTTAAACTACTTCCATTTGTATGATACATGTTGCATAAATATGCATAATACAAAAATGAAAACAAAACAAAACAAAACAAATACAATTACAAATACACTGTAGATGTAGGTCTGATCTGAACTGGTGATAAACTTCATTACTCCCTATAATGTTTTGTTTTGTTCTGTTTTGTTTGGAACTGAAACAGAGACTGTTATGTTATTAGGTTAACGCGTGAAGTAAAGTCAAACTGGTGATTAAAGGCTCTATCAGTGAAAGGCGAGAAATGATGGAACCAGACAAAACGCTAAAAAGTTGGACAAAACGAGGGCACCATGGAGGGGAGGGGACCATCCCTTGAACTCGCTACTAAAAGAAATGCTGAAATTTGCAGTTTAAAAGTTAAACATTAACGCAAGAGCATGAGACCTTGCGTTTTAGCGCTTACATCCCACCCTGGGATCCCAATTTCCGGATAAATGTTTTGCTTGAGCAAAGATTGCGATCTCGACGAGCTCAAGACAAAATAGAACGTCTGTGGAGAGTATATTTCCCACCTGGCCAATTGTTTTTAGTGTGCTGTAAAGCGAGAGGAAGAAACGACTTTTGACCCAGCCGGAGTAGGGTAAATAAGTGTTGTAGGGTAAATGAGTGTTGTCACCCAAATCGAGTTGACCTTCGTGAGAAAGTTACTAAAATTTATTCCAAAGCGTGCATGTGTTGCCCGGGAAAGGTCGAAGTTCTGGTTTCGCTAAGCTGGGTTCGCACTCAGAACTTGACAAGGATCGTACTTCCAACTGACGAATCGATTCTTTGCGTTGCTATTTTTGATTTCCATCTGAAGATTGCTGAAATATCGAAGACTGAACGGCACCGGAGAAGCCAGACATTTGAGCGATCGCCATGCCACAATGCCACACCAGTACGTCTTTCACAGACTGTACCGTACTAAGGCTGATAGGTTATCCACAAACTCCCAAAGCAAAGATGGTATCTCGGCTTGTCTTTTTCCAGCGGTTTAGACTTCGGCGTCAAATTTAAACTACATTAAATGAAGTAAAGCTAGAAGAAGATAGACGAGCTGAAATGACATAAATCGATCAGGATACGAAGCATACTCGGCTTCCAATCCTCGGTAAGAAAAAAGATGGCGACTGGTACATTTACCGATGTAAAGTGTATATGAAATAATTCATATTTGAACTGCCGTTGTAGATGCAAGTGAAGTATGATCCTCGCAGTAAATTATGAATTATTTCATATCAGGCTTCTTCTTTCCAGTTGCTTAAATTGGAAAATTTACAGCGAGGATCATACTTCACTTGGTACATTTACCTATAATGCTTTGCGCACGAAAACTCTAAAAGTGCGCATAAAAACGCAAAGAAAAATTGTAAGTCATTCAAATTCGACCAAAGCAAGGCTGTTAGTATAGGAACGACGGCCGTTAAACCATATCTCTCTATATGCCCAGTGCGTTTAGTTTGGCTTGCAAAATGTACAGCCGCCATCTTTTTTCTTACGGTGGATTACAACAGCAAATCAATCATCGCGTTGAATCTCCAAGCAGGGAGGCGGAACTACTACTGCTGCTGCTGCTGATGATGATGATGATGATGATGAGTGGATAATGTTTCAGCTATGTACTGATGCAAAAAGTTAGGAAGTGTTCCTTTTGCAGACAGCTATAATTAATTGGTTAAGGTGAAATTAGGGTTTTGAAAACCAGGTCTCCACAAATCATCAATTTCAAATCAGCTGTCACTGCATAAAACTATACACATTAACAAATTCTCAACTCTGATATATGTGCAACTGAAAAGAGACATTTAGACAATTCTGTTTGTGTTAATTGCCTGACATTTAATTAGTGAGAGACTCACTAACATTCCCCTAAAATGAAGGGACCTTTTACCAATATTGAGGGCAGAAAAATATATTATCTGTTTTTATGTAGCCTCATAAAACATTTGGAGCAATTTGAGTTTTTACAAAATCATGATGACTTGATTTTTTCATTTCATGGGTTCTTAAAAAATAGTAACTTAGGAAACGTAAACAATAACAGTCTTATGGATAAAGTTTGCAGCAGATTAGAAAATATACAATATGTGTTACAAACTAGGTGCTAAGCAATGAAATTTTCACTTTTCAAGAACAAGTGTCCAACCGACAATATCCTCTTTCTGTAGTAGCAATACAAATCAAGTAGACAGGTCAAGTTAAGAAGTTCTTCAACCAAGGGATACTGTTTTGAGGTCAAATGTTCCAATTTTATTGTCAATATACAAATATGTCCATAATGGCAGTATGTAAGTTGGATTAGATCACTGTAGGAGGCATCATCTTTTCATAACTTGTAGTTTTGCTGTGTATAGAAGAAGCAGCACTTTGATTTCGTCATCACCAGTGTGTGCTTGTGTCGAACATGTGTAGAAAATGTGTAGAAAATGTCTCCAGAGCCCTTCGATTCTCGTGCCAAGGCTCCGCCGCTAAGAGATGAGAATAGGGCTAGAAAAAAACCTGGGACAAGTTGCACCTCACAGCGGTGGCAATCTGGGGATACATAAAGCAAACGACCAGAAGCTATATTGTCCCCCAGTAATAATGATCTCAACCTCGTTCCCAGGGCCTTTTCCCTAGCTCTGAGGCAGGAAAAGGCCCTGGGAACGAGGTTGTAACGATCCCACAAGCGACCAACCTTGTTCACTCTTCTTCCCATGGCCTTTTCCCTGATCCGAAAACGAGGTTGACTAGGAGATTAGAATCGTCCCAGATCACCTCGTTTCTAAAGTGGCGAATGGCTTAAAGGCCACGTTCGATATTTAACAATTACACTACGAGCCCGAGTTTTCTACGAGCAGATAGTCAACGAGGTGCAGCCGAGTTGACTATCGCTCGTAGAAAACGAGGGCGAGTAGTCTAATTGTTTTAGTATAAATTTACCGTAGTCTCATTGCATAAAAAGAAAAAAAAAATGTCAAGAATTGTTTTGTTACGTTACATCAGGTTCAAACGTGATGCGCGATGTGCGCTGATGCGTAACTGTTGACTATCATCAGATAGTAAACAGTAATTTAGCCAATTAAATTCACGGATTCACAATAGACTACGGTAAATATATACTAAATAAGAATTCTCCATAGTTAAGAGGCTTTCGGGTAAAAATTGTAAATTTTTAAAGTTTCTTTTGTCTATCATTTCCCAAAAGAGACTTGGATACAAAGAAAACAAAAAAACCTCGGAGCCATGTCAGAATTTTGATATGTCGAACGTAGCCTATTGGGAGGCAGCTAGCGTGGTAGGGCTGCAATACGTGCAGAGAATATAACAGCAAGCAACACAGATCTTTCCACGATTTACATCGATACTAGACAAAATAACACTAGCTGCGCGATCAAGTTGTTTATAAAACAAAATTTTCATTGTTCGCAATTCGTCGCTTGCAAACAACAAAATGCTTGTTATTTTCTTGTTCACTGTGTATTTTCCTGTAGGCCCCACAGAAATGTGTACGTCACATTTGCTGAAGTTCAGTGACAAAATTTTTTTTAGTTTTTCTTTCTGTAGCTGGCTGCAATTTATGGACATTTGCGGTACGAGGTATATAACTTTGGCGTGAAGCAGTGTCGACGTTTATATTTCCTTCTCAGTAACAATAAGTTAAGGAGAATAACGTTTAGAACAAAGAAATTCATCAAATTCACACTGGCATAAACAATTTCGAAGATCTATCATGACTTTAAAGAGGTTTTCAGCAATCATCAATTAAGAAAAAAATACTGAAAACATTTAATATTTAAAAGGACAATCTTTAATGGAGGCACACTTATCATGGTTTTAAGTTCTTCAGTAAACTTCTGAGACTGATTATTCATTGTTCAAGCGCCATTGTTGACACAGATTCATCCTGACATTTGATTGCATTCTGTTTTGACTGATTACAACAATTTACTTTTAATGTTTGAATACTAAATTTCTGTTCTTAATTTGCTTTTAGCAATGACGAGATTACATGCATAACAGGTTGAAAAAGCTCACGACGGATCCACAGAGTTTTTTTTAAACAGGAACGAACCGAGATGTTCGAAACATCAATCAAAATCCTTGTACAACTGATATCGTTTTATTTCGTTGTCTTGGAGTCGCGTGCCCTTCACAGGCACGCTATGCAGAAAATTAGATTTCAGGCAGGTGTTTAATTAGCATGAATTAGCATAATAGTGACTAGACAAAGAGCTACTTTCTAAAATTTGAAGGCAGTAATGTATTTTATGTCTCAATAAACAGTAAGCTTCTCGGGCTGAATTTGATGGCAAATTGATTTAGCAGAAACGTGCAAGACCACAGGGAAAGGAGAAAGATAGTTTGCTTCTATGCCCTGTTTAACAGGTTTTAATACGTGAATCGCAACCCGAAAAGGAAGAAAATTTCGCTTGGGAAACCTGGAGAACTTAAACATCGGAAATGAAGCCTGATACCGCTTAATTAATTTTGGCTCTGAATCATTCATAATCAACGAATTTTGCAAGCTCCTATTCAGAGCAGGTGCAATGCCGTCCAACACAAAAGTGTTTTGAGCGATTATTTCGGTGAGTAGCAACGATCATTATTTTAACCAAGCTTCTCATTCTATTTGTGAGAACTGAAAATGTTTGAAAGAAAGCGTGTTTAGGCAAGAAACATTTATTCATTAAATTAAAAAATTATTCATTTTGGGCATTTTATATTTGAAAGAAAAAAACATTTTCGAAAGCAAAGAAGAGAAATCAACAGTTGAGACAGACGACTTTGGTAGGATGAATGATGCACAATTCAACACCTGTACCATTGCCTTACACGTTATCTTATTCGTTGCGACTTGGCTTGGGAACAGCTTGGTGTGTGCTGCGATATGGCGTGTTAGAGGCCTGAGAACCGTTTCTAACATGGTAATTTTCAGTTTAGCCCTTGCTGATCTGCTCATGACGGCTGTTTTTATGTATCGCATTATCCATCTTTCAAGCAAGGAGGAATTGCACGCAGCTTGTCATGCCTTTTCTGAAATTGCCTTCAACGACATCTGTGTGATAATTCTACACTTAACTGTGATCAGCGTGGATAGATTTATTGCCATCAAATTCCCCCTTCGTTACAAAACTTTAGTAACTCGCCAGCGGATGAAGACAACCCTGGCCTTCGTCTGGTCATTTCCTCTCGTAGGAACCGTTGTTTTTCCTCATTTACTCCCTAAGGAAGCATACGAAGATTTCGTTGACTATTACGACTCATTTCATTTGTGCATCTCTTTTCACCACCACGAGTTCCAAAATACTTCGAACGTCTTCGCAGTAATCATCATTGTATTATATATTGTACTCCCGTTCATTGTAACACTTGGTGGTTATGTTTATATCATAAAGGTATCTAGAGACCAGCAGTTAAGACTTCAAAATCAAGCTCAATTGGAGAGAGAAACAATGCGAAAAGTCGAAATCAAAGTGGCGGTGACTTATGGAATAATTATTGGCGCGTTTATGATTTGTTTCCTCCCCCTCTTGACTGGAACTCT
The DNA here is from genome assembly GCA_022496165.2 of Catalaphyllia jardinei. Taxonomy (NCBI): domain Eukaryota; kingdom Metazoa; phylum Cnidaria; class Anthozoa; order Scleractinia; family Caryophylliidae; genus Catalaphyllia; species Catalaphyllia jardinei. The sequence continues at coordinate 17,750,384 of CM042759.1, read as the reverse complement.
GTATCAACAATTCAAGGAAGAAGAGAGGAAAAACATGATACGGGTCATGCAGATTTTATCCATAATAGCGTCTATAAGCGCCTGCGTTAATCCAGCGGTTTATACCTGGAGAAATCGAGATTTCAGAAAAGCGTTCAAGAAAATAATGACGAGAAAGGATGACGTTGAAACTGACTCTCGGTGGACACTGTCACGTGGTTAAAACATTGAAAAGGGAGAGGTGGTCGAAGTACCAAAATGGAGATTGAAAAACTCACACATTCAACGAAACGGGTTTTCTTCGGGGAGTATCTCAATTGCTTTTATCCATGATTGTAGATTCCACTGAGCTGACTGAGCCTGTCATTTCCAGTGTCAGCAGCTGTTAGGTAACAGTGACGATGACGTAGAAACTGTAAGGTTCGATTGGCAGGAACATAGATCGAACACAAGACAGCGGCGGAAATCTCGCCAAAAAATTGTGTACGGTTACAAAAATCTGAAAATAATAACTGTTCTGCCAAAGTGTTATTTTTTCACCTGGAGAGAAAAAAATGTGGATATATAGTATACAGTACAAGAGGTCTATTTCCTCTCAGTGCGTCAGGTTGGTAGGTGTACAGACTGTAGCCACAGGGAGCCCAGAAAGTTGCATGCAAAATTAACTCCAAAGGAGTCAAACTATTTATCATATACTTCAAAATAAATATTGTTTTGCCTTAATACCATTGTCTATTTCTTTGCCCTGTGCCGGGTTGTTCGAAAGCCGGTTAACGTTAACCTAGGATTAAGCGTTAACTGAAGCATTATTTTTTCTTGTTTAAAAATGTTTTTCACATCCAACGTTTGGTCTAGTTGAGATTACTACAGCTCAAAACTAAAGGGCAAACAATATATATAAACAGATTACCTCACCAAAAAGTTACAAATCTGAAGCAAAATTCTCGCTAATCCTGGGTTAGCTTAATCGGGCTTTAACCAACCCGGCCCTGGTCAATATCTGGTCTATTTTACTGCGTTTTCTCAGCTAGTTCACATGCCATGGTGGCCGCGTGGAAGCTGTTATCCCAGAATTATATTAGAGTCCAAATGGTGTTTAAAAATGGAAATATTGTAAGACACAACCTGCATACCCTTTAGCAGAATACCTCCTTGTTCATCCTGGCTGGTTTAAACGGCGTTTTTTCGCTTTTTGCAATAAGAGGCCTAGGTATCCTCCACTATAAAAGAAGTAAAGGCTGGCTGCAAGGTCAACGGAACATCTCCACGCGAAGCTCAATAAATTCCCCTAAGCGAGAAAAAGAGCAGCATCCTCAACTCGTTTTCAAAGGAGAATGTAACAAAAACTGAGTTCATGTTAATTGCGTCGAGACAGGAGTTATCAACATTTCCTGAAATTCTTTCTTTCAGTATAAATATTAAATGACCACCATCCAGTGAAGCAGGTGCCACGTACGAAATCTCTTAGTGTGCACATCGACCAAATATGAACTAAGAACGTCATATACAGAACATTTGCAAAAAAATTGCTTCTGCATTAAGCGCATATTCTAACTGTAGTGTCGTCTGGGCCAACTGTGACGGGGGTCTCTTTGAAAAGCTTCAGAAGCTTCAAAATCGTGCCAATTATGACTCTAATATCGATGAATTAACTGTTCCGGGCACTGGGTTGGCGTAAACTCAAATATCAAAGATTATCATCTGTACTGAGTTATGATGTACATATCTTAACATGGGATGATCGCTGAGTATCTGTGTTCTAGATTTCTGTTTCGAAACGACATAACGTCATATCGATTAAGGAATACTCAATTAGAATAAATTGGCTCTTCCCAGCAACCCCGCACCAGTGGAGTTTCTCTTACAGCAAAGCCATGTTGTGGAACAGCCTAACGTCTTTGAATGATTTTAATCATCTCAGTCAGTTTGAATGAGTTTTGACACGGCATTCTTGTAACGGAGCGTTTAGTATGTAGTTTAGGTTATTTAGTTTAGTTAGGGATAATTAGTTGATCTTTTATCATTTTATAAACTTTGCTGAAGGATTTACCGTGTATAAATAAAGTTACCATACCATGCCAAGTGTATTTATGCATATCATATACATATTACAAGCGTCTTTCCAGAATATTTGCATATAGAACAATAAGTTACTTATTTTAAGTTATTTATTGCGTTTGTGCTTATCGCCCGTTCGGTCTGTTACGATCGATCTACTCTTTCAGGACCTCTTTTATCTTGCAGTGATTTTATCCTTGGTAAAGCGAAGAGGTAAGTTTAATGATTGAATTTTGACCTTTTTCATGCCATGTACTGGGTACGGGACATTCTTAACCGCCTGAATTCGAAGTCTTTCGTTCGATGCTCGCTCTCAAAACCACACCAGTTACTGCTTTGGAAATTTAATAACCCTGAATAGACTGAATAACCTGCTTCTTACAAATGTAGTTTCGTGTCTGAGGGATTTATTGACAATTCAGTCGAAAGCTTTTGAAGCTCATTTTCGATTTTACGCAAAGAGAAAAAATGATTTTAGCCAATTTTGCCGAGTCGTTTAGTCGGTGATCTTTGGGCCGGTTTAGACACGTTTTCCGAAGAGCTTCTGTGACAAGGCCGTTATCGCTGTTTGCCTTAGATGAAATCATGCAGTCAGTAATATCAGCCGCTGTTGTGGATAAGAGAAATGTGGTCCGTGAACCTGCCGACTGGCAAGAGAGATTTAACAATTAACAATTCGTCAAGTGCAAACGGATCATCTTGCCTTGAAAATTCAGAGCAGTTTTGTTGTTTTTGAATACCTTTTTATAACAATAGTGGATTGCAAATGACAACAGACAGCACTTTACTGACAATAGCTTTGAAATGAATCCATAGACCGGCCTTATTATAAAGAAGACAGACAAATAAAACATATCACTAAATTCAAGTTAGTTCAATATCACGTTTTTATTGCTATCTTTCAAAAAATGCTCAACGCCAAGCCAGAGTGAAAATATACCTTTACATATTAGAGCAAAATGGTCAAAACTCTCCTCCCTATCTCAGACCAAAACAAATGAAAACCATACCGTTTAGGGCCGCACGTATCCCGTATATATGGTTTTTCAGCCGTTTTGGTTACCAATAGAGTATATCTAAAAGGGTTGAAAAAAATCCTATTGGTCATTTCGGAAAGTCATCTAGTCCACCAGGCCCGTCAACGAGCGTGACACAATGGTAAGGGCGAGAAGATGTAAATAGCTGCGCGAGGGCGCGAAAACGCTTTCATATATGTGACATTGGGCCTAGGAAGTATTCGCAGAAAAATTAGGTAGGTTTCTAGCTAGTTTCTCTATCGCTCGCCCCGTTCGATTGCCCCCACTTACTGAAGGCCTGGAACGAGCTAGCATGGAAAGAGCAAAAGCTTTCCTAAAGGGATTTTCATGTCTATGTGACACTTGACTGACTGACCAGTTCCGCGTAAATTCTCTTATACACCTACAATCCTCTGATGTAACGGTCATTAGTCTGTCCAGTGTTATATAATTTGTTTTTCTGCTGCGAAGAATATTGTCTTTTCGCGATTCATTAGCGAGAACTAATTCATCGAAGAAAAGATACATGTACACCATGACGAGGTTATTAGAAACAGAACTAAAAAAGTCGCGCAGGCCAAAATAAGATTGAGTCTATAGAGCTAATAATTTTTGTTTTTTAAGTTCTAGCGGGATAAGGTAGTCCATAACCTGAACTACAACACCGTTTACCAAATCTCACACCTCTTTTGTTGGCTCACAAACACACCTGTCGCGGGTCGGCTAAAAATGTAAACATTTGCAAGTTTAATTTCGTTCGTTATTTCAGAAAAGGCACCTTTTGAAGACGGAAACGGCACTTATTATCTTCTCGCTTTCGTAATAGATTCTCCAGTGGTTTAATTCTTCGACTTTAAACATCATCAAGCTTAATTATAAGTCAACACAATTCTTTCATCAAGCAGTAATCAAAGAACTGATAGTTTTGGTCGTTCCTGGACGCTGGTACCGCCAAAGCAACACAAAAGATGATCAATGACGATTGAGAAAGGTACATTTGCAGTATGTGTTTTTGTCCTCTGACTACAGAGTACTTCTGTACCGATCGATTACCCTCGTATTTGCTTGTGTCCAGTTTATCTCGGAACTGAAACTGACGGTTGATCCTAACAAAACTAAAATACAACGTTTGGATGCAGGAGACTACGCAAGGAATAATTCAACTGCTTGGCTTGTTATTGCCGGATCTCTTGATCAAGAAATGCTCGTACCAGACGTCATTCTAAGTGTTATAAAACCAAATTGATTGCAAGGCTGGTAGTACGGCAGAAGGGCAAAATTTATTGGCCAATATTTCAACTAGAGCTAGTCCTATTCAGGGCTAGTAGTTAATACAAAAAAAGTTCAAAGTTTACTGCGGAACCGCTCGCCTGCGGCTCGTGGTTCCACTGCCACTTTGACAATGTTATAACGTTGATTTGTTTATTTTATGAGGGTCTGGATCGCGTAGTCTCGATTTCCGCTGCTGTCCTGTTATCTCCGCTATTCGGCGATTACTTATAGCGATCATTTAATTGAAAATCCAGTTGAAAGAGGTTGCAGACTTAAGATCTCGGCCAGCTGACGACAGTTAAATTCAGATCGAATCTCGGTCATCAGTTTTTAAAGTGGTACTTATCCCTTGATTTTTTAGGTGTATCACATAGAATCATCCATTGAAAAAAAAAACAACGCCGTTTACCGTTTGTAAATATCTGCATTAGTTCGAGATTTTTTTTAAACTATGCAAGTGAGATGACTGATGACGCTACTAATTGAGCTATCTTGGCCAATTTGAATCAGAAACCATTGAAACTTGACAGGCTAATAGTTCTACAAGAAACACACCTACTGCTATAAAAATTATGTTCCCTTGGCAACTCACTCTTTTCCAGTCCCCACCCACTTCATTTCAATATGTCAGTGATTTTTAGCTCAAAAAACGTTAAACGATACCACGAACTCGAGCTATCACAATTAAGATGCTTGCTGGATCATTCAAATGAGGCACCAATAGCAAATATCAAAATGAAACGCAAAAGGTGGCCAGTAAAGCCTTTAATGTTGGCCCGGTGTTGTATAGCACATTTAATAAAATCTTACTGCAAAAACTCAAACATTTCTGATACAAACTGACTTTCTTTATAATATTTGATCATATTTGAGCCTGACGTCATCACTTAGTTAATTTTCATATTTTAAAAACTTGAATACCTCTGGAACGAAAAGTGATGTTTGTTTATAAAAAACAGCATTTTTCTTCTCATACAGACTACTTGTTTATGTTTTCAAGTGGCTTAGATAGGAAAGATGCCATTTCGTCATAGTAACACTTTGCATATCCTGTTATGGATTTTTGCGTTTTTGTTGAAACCAGCGGAGACACTTAGACTCGCATTTGACACAGGTTATCTTGACCGAAATATCAGTCATGCCTAAAATACGTTCCACTGTCACTTCAGTCTTAAAACAATCTAACGAATAGGGCCAGTTTTTACACCTCCTGATGTACATTCTGTGTTTCTTCACTGAGTGAAACTATGTCGCCATTGATTTTGCTCTTCTAGTTAACTTGCACAGTGACACACAGGAAAGCTAGCTAATACGTGTGTATATAAGGTAATAAATTTTCTGTTTTTTCATACCAAGTTTAAGCTGTGATGAGTCACGCAGCAGTGCTCGCAGAACTAAGGTCTGGAAAGATACTGTTATGTAGAAGAGTATATAAAGGAAGAGATGTTTTCACCTTGTGCATATTAGTCTTTGGCCTCGTTTACATTACGCTGGAGGTATTTGAAAGCAGAGGCTTCTCTCTGAAAACGCAGCAAGTGTTTTTGAAAAGCTCTGTTTTCGTGACGAATTTTGTGTGAACGGTAAACCTAACCGTAGAAATAAAACTGCATATTCGAATTCTTTCGGCGTATTGTCTTTGGACGCTGCCTCAAGCTCACATTGTACGCACATTTCAGACGTGATCTGCAAGCAGAATCTCTCTCGTTTCCTGTTCTTTGCTAACCATTTGTATGATAAGGGGTTTGGAGATTTGGACAGCTTAAAAGGGTAATAGAATTAGAAAAAAGGGTAATAGAATTAGAATTAGGCCTTCTGCCATGAGTACGCAGTTTAAACAAATGAAAAACACAGTACAAGGAAGAGGAAGTTGATGTTTTCCGTTTAGCATAGGGAATGTTTCGAAATTTCTTTTTGGCTTCAGATAATTTCATTTCCCAGTAACTGTTTGGTTCTTTTAGTTCTTTACTAAAAAATTGGGCGATTTATTCAGAAGAAATATGGTAATCGTTGCATTATGATATATCATCTACGGCTAAACAATCTAAGACGATTTCAAGGTATTTTATAGACCACATCTTTGTATAAATAAGTCCAAATTATTTTAAATCTGAAATTGAAAGATACCTGTCGTTTTCTTTCCGGCCACACAGAGACGTTTTGTCAACCATAATTTTTACCTCCTGCTTCAGTCTTGACAAATTTTAAACCTCATCCATTACTGATGCCTTGATTTATTTTTGATTTCATGGATGTGTCCAAAAAAGGTAGGGTCGATAGCAGTTTTTCAACCCGAAGAAATTTAAGGCAAATTAACTGCGATTGCAAGTTAGAGAAGCCTTAATCGCGTAAAAAAGGAAATAACAAAGAGGGTTTAGTGCGGGTAGTCTCAATTTTCCGGCCAGCTGTTTTGTTTTGAATTTGGTCCTCAACTATAACTATCCTCATGATAATTATAACCCTCTTAAAGGGTTGGAGCAGGGGACGTTTGAAAATCAAGTCCATCATGGAGCACGTTTTCGTATTTACTTTTTGTTTTTGAAAAAGAGAACCAAAGCAAAACAAAACAAAACAAAAATCAAAGCCGGGCGAGAGCGGGTGTTGTTCGCTTCTCGTTCAGTCTGTCTTTCTCATCCGGGTTGAAAGTAACACACTCTTTGAGCGAGTCGAGAACTAAAGCTGAGAATTTATTTTGATTCACTTCTTACTACAACGAAATCATTCTCAAATCTTGTTAATGACACTTTCATTGCTCCGGAAAGGCATGTTTCCTCCAGGCAGTTCCGTTTCCGGAACGCCTTTCCTATTAAAACTTTGGAAACGTGACCAAAGGTGGCGACCGATCAACGGAGAGCAGCTAAGTGCACTTCCGGTGACTGGAAGCCAATTAGAATTCGAAAACGAGGCTAGCAACCAATTTCTCGACCGCCGAGTACTTATAATTTTATGCTAGAAATGATGGGAAAATAGCACTCTGCTCTGTTTCCAAGGCTTATTAACCGTGCTTGAGTTCTTGTCATGGCGTAAAGGAATTCCTGCGTATTTCCTCCACCCCTGGCAAAGATATCTCCGCTTCCGGCTCACACGGCCGTCTCTGTCACACCACGCATTTTGGCCCACGGCGGTAACAGCGAAACGTAACAGCACTGCTGAATCGACTCTTGAACACGACTGTTGCAATCGAAAAGCACGATTGTTTGGTGACTAAATTGTTATGGAAATTCCCGTTGACATGTCGTGTAACGCGAAGCCTTGTAGCAAGGTGACCATGAGGTGAAACTTTGTGTGGAATTGCATGGTGGTGTATGACGGTTTCAAATATTAAAAACTTTATTGACATGGACAACGTTGCGGTTAGCAGCGACTGCTTCTGTGAACTGTGCAGTCTGGATTTTACCACACATAGAGTAAGTGCCAGGTTTGGTTGTTCAATACACCAGACGTGTTCGTTTCCCTTTTTGCCCTGCATCGATTTATTGAAAATATGTCGACTTGTTGATGGTTTTGTAACCTTGTATGCAAACTTTTGTGCTTATCTAGTACACAGGATCTTTATTTACAAGTTGATCACACGGGCGCGATATTGTTTCGTCTGGATTAGTTGTTAGGTTATGCCTTTTAAGCTTATCAGCACTGCAGGGGTATTTCGTCGGACTCAAGCAACCATGAAAGCAACAACTGTTAGAAGTCGCAGTTTATCTTGTAAGATTGGGCAATTTCATGAGTTTTACCTCCAGTCTCAACAGGGAACTGACTGATCAGTTCGAATAATACACTCTTCTACAAATTATGATAAACATCAGTGTAACAGGGTTAGTCAGAAGTCTTTTGAATAACAGTTTTGAATGAATGATATTGAAGGATCAGAAAGTTTGAAGTTTATCAGTTGCTAATTGATCTAATGTGAGTATAATTATTGAATTAATGCCTTGTCAGTTGTCTCTGCTCGCGTATACATGTACTGTATGTACACAATGTCTCCAAACAACCCAGTGCAGTGCAGTGATTAACTCGGTACTATAGACTTTTGTTAATCTTCAATCACTTTAATATAATAACGAGAATGTACATCTTGATCCAAAAACTTGTAAATCACAGTGCCTTTCACAAAACATTTGTCAAATAATTTCTGAATTTTGTTGGAGATAATTTCCAAGAATCTACAGCAAACTTGATAATGTTTGCACGTTTTTTTCATTGGCCCTTTTTATACCAAAGAAGCTTTTTCCGTCTAGACGAACTTGGGCAAACATTTGTAGTTCGTCTGGTTAAGCGTCTTTGGTAC
>CM042759.1:17720704-17741767 GCA_022496165.2 Catalaphyllia jardinei | reverse complement strand
AATGTACATTATATAATAACCCAAGTTATTCTTGCATTTTGATTGGTTCTCGCCTATGATCTATTAGAGGACAGATGCATGATTTAAAATGGCGGAAAGTTTTGAGAATTAAGATAATATTTCATGTGACTGGACAAAAGATGAGGTACAAAAAAGTCTTGCTGAGGCATTGAACAGGTTTAAGAAGCCAGAAGAACAAAGATAGAGCTGTTTCTTTTAGGAAATGATCAAGAAAAAATTCTCGACTGTCTCACTCGACTGCCGACTGAGACTACACCACGCACAAAATTGGTTTTGGTAAGCCAAGAACCATTGCTTTATCTCGAATTTAACAAACCCAATAAACAAATTGTTTTTCAGATTAATTTATTTATTAAAAAATTCAACTTTTCCCAGTGTCAAAATAACTGACACACTGATTGATGTCAGGAATTAAACATCAAAACATCACTTATTAAAATCAATTACCAATAAAATAAGCACACAACTTTGCTTTCTGATGCAAATGTTCCTGTCCATTTCAGGGCACCGCAGCGAGCTAAGTATAGCTAACCACAACTCATGGCCAACAGTATTGCAGCTAAAATGTGTCTCTGACACTATGTCAAGCTGATTTGAGAATCACCAACCGCCGAAGACAAAAATATCAACATTCACGCTCCTTTCATTCAAAACTCAAATCAAATGCCCTCTAGGATGACTGCAACCACAAGTTTTATGAGGGTATTTTTTCAACTCACTGCAATTTTCAAGGCAACGTCCAAGCTTTTCGGCTCACAGGGCTGCTCTGATGACAAAAACTGACTTGATTTTTCCAGCATTTTCTTCAAGATTTTTAAATTTCCCACTTCAATTCTGCTTTCGCTGTAAGTTTTCATTCCACGAGGAGCGACGCTTGAGTCAGGTTTGACAGTGACGTGATTTCCCTCGACCAATAATTACAATTCTTTGCTATGCACAGTAACTGATGAAATTACTTCATTTTGTATAGATAATAGATTATGTCAAATGGCTTTTTTTCATCCTCGCAAAGTGGGCAAAGGTCGGCTTTTGCATTATGTTGAAGTATTTTGAAATAAACAAAAGCTTGATGTGTAGTGTAGTAATTTGTTTTGTTATTATATAAAACAAATAGATTCCATGTTGCCATGTGTCCGTTCAGTAATAGATCACAGAAGACGTTAAAATGTGCAAATTCTGTGAGTTAATAATATATAATTTGAAGGGGTCCCTGGAAAAAAGCCCCAAGTGACTTCAGATGAATTGCTAGATTCTCCTTCCAGATTGCCTTTAGTTATATTCCTAAGCTGTGAAACACAAGGAGAGTATGACATTGCACGGACAGTCACTTGAGGGCTTATTCTGTGCACTCCTTCATAAATATAATAATCAATGCTGAGAATTATTATTTCTTATTCATTACCTTGGCAATAGTGTCATGAAGACACCAAAATGTCAGTTTTTTAAAATTATTAGTTTTTGCTTTTTTGATTTATAACTAATACGTACTGTACATGTAGATTGAAACAATTCATCTTATGCTCAATATATGTACTTTTAAAATAAATGTAGCATGCTTTTGTCTTAATATCACAGAGAATGGCTACCTCCAAGACCCAATGCACTGTTCTTTTATTTATCTCATTTACAATAATATTTCAAGTTAATGAAAGTTGGTGCCATCTAATGAGCAATTCACTTTTCTTTGCTAATCAATTACTGTTTGCATTTCTTGTATTTTGACTTATTGTGAGCCGAGAATTTTATTTTTTCTTCTTGGCTGTGATGATTTTCTATATCCTCATTACCTATGTTCTTGACAATGTTTTGACTTTTTAAGGGGAAATTGAATGCCAGTCTGGATCAGTATAATTATGCAAGGTTCACTAGTGAACTGCTGTTTTTTTGCAGGAGTTGGAAGAACACACATGGTCTATACTACACAACACAAACCTGAACAGAAAGCAAGGAAAGTATGTATCTTCACATAATTTTTATTATTTTAATACTGATGTCACCTATATAGACTGTGTTCTCTGAAGTTATTTACAGTTAAATTCCACTATTTCGAACTCTTGGGGGAAATAAAAGTAAAATAAAGTTATTAATAAAACTAGTTTGAAATAGCGGGACTTCGAAAAAGCCAATGGTAATTGAGTGAAAATCAAAGGAAATAGTTTTTAGTTGGAAATAACAGGGAATTAGCTGTTCCGAAATTCAGACAGCATCCCCCAAAATCGTAAACTCTTAAAATTTTTTTAATTTTCGTGATACTCTTTAAAATGGGCAAACATAGCAATTTTTATCTCAGCTTCTTTCAAATAGTAGGTGCATGACGGGATTTTACAGTTCTCACGAAACTGATGAAAAATTTCAAGAGTTTATATGGTTTTGGGAGACACTGCCTTAAAATTAGAGACATTTGTATGGATTTTGAACCATATTTCAAGGTCCATAACTTGGTCTCTGTCCACCCTAATACCATCAAACTTGGTCAAATGACCATATCTCAACGACCTTTTATGTGATGATGTCAGTTTATTGATTGGTTAAAATTTGAAACTCACCCCAGTTCCCTTTTTCAGAAAGGCCTATTCAAAATTACCAAGTTTAACGTAGGGGGTCCAACATTCACTGTACTTATAATAGGGTTTGAGAAAAGACTTGAATTCCAGCTCGCTCTTGGGACAAGTAGCTCTCAAATTTTGCTTACCCTTGGCAACTCTTAGTCAGCTCTTTGAATGATTAAGTTGTCAGATGACTTGTTTGATTCCTTGCATTGCCCATTAAAAAGGGGGGACTGAAAGGTTACTTGCCCAGAGGGAGAAAAGGATGGGTATTGCACTCCTGCAAGTTGGCTGAGGGGAAGAGGGCGAACATTATTTTGTTTACATGGTTATGTGTTATGCTATCCTGTCTGTAAACCTTGACAATCATGTATACATGTATTGGCCATTAAAAACAAAAGAAATTTTAAGACCTCTAACATACACTGTATAATTTGCCATCTTGACTTATAGCTGTACTCATTTGTGCTTACCATGTTTCCAAGGAGTACAGCTTCAAATTCTAGGGTAGAGCAAGTAACAAGATTGTGGAATGAAATGTTTCACAAAAGCAACTAACATGGCTGCCATTAAAGGAAAGTTAATTTAATATGGGGGGGGATGAAGATATTGAAACTCAAAGCTTGAAATCTTAGCAGCGCCCTTGGCTAGTGGTTCAATTTTTTAGGAGTCTTGATGAGATCCCTGTTGAGTTCTTGAGTATTATTTTATTGTCGCAGAGTACCCACCTCTACTCCGATGCCTCACCATGTGATATAACTGAGGTGCACAGCTCATCAAATTGTTGAGTTGAAAACCATCTGATCAACATGATGATGTCATGTGTTGGTTTTGAGGTATACAAATTTTTGGAGCCCCCCCCTCCTAGCCCAACATTTCAGAGCCCCCCATATGGGGGGCTCAAGTTTTTTTGCCCCCCCCCCCCCCAAAAATTTTTACCCCCCCCCCCCCCCCCCTTGTCGTATTAAATGAAGTGTCCCTAAGTTTTGAATCACTCGAAGCTGGGAACTTCACACTTGTAATACCTAACCTAAATATAAATCGCCTAAGTATAGCTGCCCTTTTTTTCTAGCCCCTATGGTTATTTGGGGCGGCTAGTACTCTTCTATATTTTTGTTAATTTTTATTGCTTATAAATAGTGTATTATTTTGGATACAAATAAAGATGTTGTTGTTGTTGTTGTACCAAACTTGTTACTTTGTGGGTGAATTGTATCTGACAAAAAAAGGCAAGTTCACCCATGCATAAGAGGCCAATCAAGCATGCTAGCTGTAACAGGTGTTATGAGTTAGTACCCTTAATGGCAGCCCTGATTATAGATGCAATACAAATTAAAATTATAATCATATATATATTTTTTTCCATTTGCTCTAATATATGGTTACTGTACACCTTTAGAGATGTTTCACATCCAAATGATGTAGCTCGTGTAGCTCGTGTACCTAAACCCTAATATCAAATTGGAGCTTATGGAGCTGGAGATTAAACTACATGTATACCAAGAATTTTGAAATAAATTGAATTTGAATGTAAATACAAGGGTATAAATCCATTTTGAAAGCTAGAAGTCAAAGTAAATTTTATTTTTCGCTTATTTGGTTTGTCTGCTCAGTTTCCGGATCCGGGCGCAAAATGTGTCTGTGATTTGCCTCAATTTTAGTGAAAAACATATTTGAAACTGGATTTAAAAAATATGGAGTGTTCATAGAAAAATTGCTCTCAGACAAATATGTCAAATTAGCTACTGCTCAAATTTGAGGGCAAACAAACAAATTCCCCTTCAAAAGGGACCCAAAAGATGATTTGGATGCTCACATTTTAAGGTGAAGAAAATTTCAGTAAATCATTATATTTCAATATTTGTGGCACAGTGATCCATCTAGAAATTGGCAGTAGTGCATCCAGGGACTCACACAGCCAAAAACCTATGAGTCCCTCAGACAAGAGCTCGAGAGTGAGTCTAATACGACATTTTAGCTCATTTCCTGTGCAGAATTAAATGTTGCATTCATGGAACGTCCATAGCGTAGTAACCAGGCAATTTCCTTGAAACTAGTTTCCAGGATCAAAGGCCTAGATGTTAAAAGTCTGTCACAAATGAACTGGAGTGTTTTCGTTTTAGAAAAACTTTTTCAAAATAACCAATCTCTTCGGAAGTTTGTGCGTTTGTGGTTGTAAGGTAGCTACTTTATTGCTAATATGGCCCATTTGTTCTGTTTTTTTTGCCAAAAAAAAAAGCTCTGTTTATTCGGATACAGATGTTAGCGAATTATACGGATCCGTAAAGCCACATCCTGTCAGATGCCCTGTAAATAAGAGAGGAAAAGACAAAAAGCCATAACCACATTCGTAATTTTTTGCGTGCAAATGGATGCATATTGCAGGACTGAAGTCTGAGAGGTGGGACATGTAGGTAGATGGATCGCTGGTGGTATAGCGGGATAACCAGCTCTGTAAGGTATACAGTACTCATTCGGTTTGTTTATGAAATATCGGCACAGTTTTGCCACAATTTTACCATTGAACCACGTTGTTCACCACGAAATAAGTCAACTGTTTGTAACAATACTCGTTCAAAACACGGAGCTATCGCGGTTAAAATCACGGCAAATACAGTGCAGTCACGACCTATCGGTTTGTTTATGAAATATTGCCTTCTTTGATTTCATATTTGTCCATGTTATTTGTCCATGATTTTTAAATAAATCACACTTGCGTTAAATCAATCATTTTAACTCGATCAATACGCATACTTTATAACCTAGAGTGCTTTTATTTACGCCGTGAAACGGCAACAATTACAGCATATTACTAAATCTAAGGAAAGCAAACAATGGGATTAGTGTCACGTGGAATGCTCTGGTGTTACTGTTTCACAAAGTTTGTAAAATCACTCTATTGCTGCTGTCCAAATGGAGGAAAAAACGAGTAAAACCTGGAGGGTGTGCTCATGGACAAACAGAATCACCCGACCTATAGGCCCCCAAATCTTTTATTCACCTTTTAGGTAAAAAACAATCCTCACCTGCATTTACTAACCTTTGGTTATTACTAGTATTAATATATATGTAGACCTTTTGGAGTGGTTTTCCATTGAAAACCAAACCATAGTAATTGTCAGTAATTACTTTCAGCACTACGCTGTAAATTGAAAACTGCTCTATCTCTGAATCTGTGTGTAAAGTTAACCTCAACTCATTTCTTATCAGCTTGTTTAGGTGAAATAAATGAATTCTTGATTAATTTTATTTTTCCTCTTTCCTGTTAGAAATTATATACATCCTTGTAGTCTCTGCAAAGAGCAGTTCACTGGACTTTTGGAATTCACAAGTCACCTACATGGTGAAAATCACCAGGAGAAGCTTCATAACTGGCGGAAAGACCAACAGCAGGAGTGGAGTCCAGAGAAACAAGAGCTGCAGAGCCCAAACGAGAAACAAAGACAGAGCCCTTGTCACAAAGGCAAAGGTAGGTCACCCTCCGATTTGGCCACAGACAATCTATCAGGTGTGAGAGATTTTCACGATACTACTGGTGTTCAAAGTGAGGAATCAGCTATGGGTGACAATCGCTGGGGGAGTGGGCGTGGCCGGGTTTCATCGAGAAACATACCTAGCCTTCTAGACAATCTGCCTCCAGTTGGATATCACTATCCAGAGCAGCTTGAAAAGAGAAGGGGCTCGCTGCCAAACCAATCGTGGGAAAGTGAGAGATGGGGAGATGAAAGAGGTTATCCAAATGACGGTCATCCAGTGTGGGATGGTGGACAAAGGGAGACATATAGAGAATTTAGAGACGGTCCTTGGTACAATCCAGTATTGGAAGGAATGGATGATTCAAGGTACCATCGAAACAGAGAGGATGACTGGTATTTCTCAGCAAGGGACTCTCCCATACCATACCCTGTTGATCACTTTTCAGATGGCTATGCTCCAGGTCCAAGACAAAGAGATTCTTTTGAAGATGATTCAGGATTTCGGGCAAGATATGACAATCATCGACCTGATCTTAGAGATAGAATCAAAAGACGTAACAGTAACTCATCACATCCAGCCCATAATAATAATGCCCCGCAAAAAATGAAAACTGTGGTTGGAACACATTTTAGAGGTAGCAGGTCTGAAGGTCGCGGAAGAAGTAGCCAGAGACATACACCCCACTGCAGGGAGGACAAAGGAAGAAGAACATCACTGGAATCAACAAGGAGAGACTCCAGAGACAAATCGCAGTCAAGAAATAATAGTCCTTCAGAGAGTCCAAGTGGGAAAAGTGCTAGGAAGAGTAAGCCACGAAAACTAGTACGATCTGACGAAAAGAAGAAAGATGGCTCTAATAGTGGGGATGCTGGTACAAAGGGCAATGAGCTGGAAAGAAAGAAACGAGAGGAGACAGCAGTGAGGGAAAAAGGAAAAAGTGTGTCTGCCCCATTCTCTCGATCTGTTGCTGCTGATGAAAAAAGTAAATGCACAGGAGATAAGTCGAATATGCAGCCCAGTTACTCAGTAAATGAAGGTACAGCATCAAGTATCACAAACATGGCATATCCCAAAGAGAATACCTCTTCATCATCTAAAAGCAGCCCACGTTCATCCACTAAAAGAAATTCCCTTTCATCAGTCAAAGAAACCCCCTCTCCACCAGGGAAAAAGGGTTCAACATCAGCATCTAAAAAGGATTGCTCCTTACCAACCAAAGAAGACCTTTCCTCCTCATCCAAAGGAACGCCACCTTCATCGATGAAAAGGACTTCCGCTCCACCCAGTGAAAGGGATTCCACATCAGCATCTAAAAGAGATTCTTCATCAATGCCACCCTCATTTAGCAAAGAGGATTCCACTTCATTGGCAAAAGGAAAGTCCTCATTTTCAGTTAAAGGGGACTTGTCGTCATCAGACAAGGGAGATATCTCTTTATCCAGGAAAGTGGATTTCTTATCAACAGTCAGTAGCAATTCCTCTTTAACAGTCCAAGGCAAGTCCTCTCTGACAGTCAAGGAAAATTCATCATCATTGTCTAAAGAGAGTGAGGCTTCATTAGCCAAAGGGAGTTCTTCTTCTGCGCCAGGCCTTGGTGGAAGTTCTCTGATAACAGCTAAGGAGAAGGAAGACCCTGGAAAAGCTTCAACTCTACAAAGAGATTCCTTGAGCTCTCTGAAGGATAAAGATAAATTAACAGCAGTCTCATCAAAGAGGGAAGGTGAACTCATTTTACCATTTCCAGGAAAAGAAACTTTCTTTGCGTTAGTTGATGATAAAAACATGCTTTCTCAGGAGGAAGTGGACACATTGCCAGTACTTAGTGACAAAAGTAAGGATATGCCATTGCCAAGAATGGGGGAAGTTTCTTTGCCATCAACAGGGGAGAAAAATGATCAGACCTTGTCAGCGTCTTCGATCAGCAGAGACACCAGTTCTTCGTTAGGAACGAATGGAAAAGAGAAGAGAGCTGATAACCAGGCTGCCAACATCGCAGGTGAAAGTAAACAAAATGATATAACAAGCTCGTTAGCTGCAAGTGCATTTGTGAGTTCACTGTCATGGGGAAACAGAGAGGAAAAACTCAGGGCCTTGCTTGGGATAAAGAAAGAACCAAAAGATGAGGAGGTAAAGTGATACTTAATTTACCATACCTGATTATTTAATTTTCTCAAACTCGTGTTTAAAACCCTCCTTATGATTTGGCCTTGTAGCTCGGGAAGCAAGCAATATGAACCAAACTCTGCACAGTGGTTACTACCCAACCCTGCTTGAGATTATCTGTTGTGTCCCTGTTGAAAAAGAAAACCATGATTGCTCTTTATTTTCATGTTCACATATGTTGCAAGCAGTTCCTCATGTCCCATTCTGGTATGCACAGGTAAACCTTGACAGCCTCTTTATCAGTAACCCCTCACTTACAATGCAAGTTTGTAAGAGGTATCCTTAGCTTTCCGGGGGAAGTTTAGAACAAAAATCCTTCTAGAATGTGTTGGAGTTGAATTTGTTTAGTTAGAACCCATCATCGGCAGTTGTACTCTTAGCTCAAAACGAGTGACAGGCACTACTATCTGTGGGAAAGGCAGGAGTTGAGGACAAAAAGGCTTGGAATGGGGTTCCTGCTGGTTATACACGTACATAAAGATGTATAGCATTTTTGACCGATTGGGTATTTGAGGTCCAGTACCCTTGTTAGTAGTTACTTTAATCAATTTTGTAAGACGAAGGGAGTT
Organism: Catalaphyllia jardinei; assembly: GCA_022496165.2. Classification (NCBI taxonomy): domain Eukaryota; kingdom Metazoa; phylum Cnidaria; class Anthozoa; order Scleractinia; family Caryophylliidae; genus Catalaphyllia; species Catalaphyllia jardinei. The sequence continues at coordinate 17,732,991 of CM042759.1, read as the reverse complement.
CACCCTTGTTGTTGTTGTTGTTGTTGTTGGGGGTATGGTATAGCAGGTGACAAAATATTTGTTTCGGTTATTGTTTCGATGATTCTTGTATCTGTTCGGTTCTGATGCATATTCATTTTAAATTGAAATTCAGCGTTAAACGGTGCTGACATTCTAACCTGTCTATGTTTTTTCTTCAGAGTCAAGTAGGCAATGTTTCGCGTTCCTGGCCCAAGTCAAATCAAGTGTCAGAGGGGAGTCAGACAAACCGTTCTGCTTCCAGTAGCAGTGTATTATCTACAGTGAGCAGCCTGACCTCAGGGTCAAATAAGTCCTCCTCCTCAAGACATGTTCCAGTTGTCTCCCAGTTGTCGTTGTCTCGGCCGCAGTGTAGTTTTGTTCATATCGATGGTGTACAGTGCGGTGCTGTGACATGGAATAAGTACGTGACAATGTGTTTTGCAATTTTTGAAGCAAGTCATTTTAAAGGAGCTCAGTCACGATATTTTGAGTTATTTTAGCCTTGCGACTAGTCCCCTAGTGTGTGCCTAGCTTAAGAAAAACATGTGTTCCTCGACATGGTCAAACCAGGCGAGCAAAATCATCCTATCTGCTCGATGCCTCGCACTGTAAGTGACGTATTGAAATATGCATATCATCTGCTCTTCACAGGTACTGCTCATATCATCAGCGTGTGTTTAATAGCGAGGAGCCCAACGCCCACGAACAAAGCCTCGTCTCGGAAGGAAGCCAGCTCGCAAGGACTGACAGTAGCGAGTCTAGTAAATGCCCCAGGGGGATCGGTCGACCGGGGATTTCACAAATCTTCAAACCGACCACGCCACCTTTCGATCCCTCCAAGCGTGTTGGGGTGGATGGGAGACTGGACGCCATTAGTGGTGTTAAGACTGATCAAAGCCTATTGTCTCACAACAAAAACAATCGTCAACTGGAAGGACAGAAGGAAAATGGTAAGGAGAATGAGGAAATCGATCTCAATTCGACGGTATCGTACAAAGCACTGGGTGCTGCCGGAGGTCCTCATAAAAACATCAATCTCAGTACCACAGTGAGAGGTGCCACAAGGAGCTTGCTGCTGAATGGGCCTTCGACGGATGTTACCAGCGAGCCCGGGATTGATTTGAGCAGCACGGTACCAAAACTAGGACGAACGTTAGAGCCTCATGGGGCAACACTAGACAGCGTCAATATCAATCAAGGTATCGATTTGAGCGGGACTGTACCAAACCTTGAAGAGCTTTTAGCCCTTCATGGTTCATCTGCAGACAAGTCAAGTGGTTCTAAATTTGATCCAAGCAAACCTGTGCTAAAACACGGAAGATCTTTGAATCATCAGAGCTCGTCAGTGGATAGGGGGCCAAATATTGACCTCGGTGCAAAGGTACCCTATCGTGCAGGGCCAAGACATTTGAGTGGCTCATCTGTAGCTAGCGATAATGCCCCTAGTGTTGATCTGAATGAACCTATTTCCCAACCTAGAAGATCTAGAACTCCTCTGGAAACAGACCTTAAATATGGGCACACAGCAAACGTGGAGGGATTTGTCGGCCAACCTGCTACAACTAGGGACGGTATACCACATTTCAAAGATGTTTCTCTGAAGCGTACATTAACAACACGTCCCCATCAAGAGAGTACAATTGCGTCACCAACATCAAATATAAAAACAGAAATGATAGACTTAAACTTTAGTACTAAGCTACTAGGCGTGCCTCATTCTGTGGTCACGCCCTTCAACGCCAGCGTTCCTTCACCAAAAAAGCCAACCAGAGAAATAACCAAATCACCATCCGAGTTCCCCGTGACTTCATCCATTTCAGCGTCGTCTCGCAACTGTGTTCCATCGTCACCTCAAAACCGCAGAGTATCTACATCACCCATGGCAGGCGAGCAATCACCGGCTTCTACGGTCTCCCTACCCAGCCTTTCTCTTGATCTATCGAGGTTCAACCTCCCTCCAGCTGTGCGTAAAGCATTAGCGGAGCGGTACAGTGGTAGGAAAGTTTCCAGTGCTACCGGCGGTCAATCAGCTGAGTTTCCTGAAGGTCGAAGGTCCCAACCACTCTTCACAGACTATACCAGGAACGAGGCCATTCCGAATGAACAGGGAAAGAAGCTGTCTCCTTTGCCAGCACGACTACGGCGTCGAGGACAGCGGAGTGTCAGCTTAGACTCGCCTATGATAAGGAAAGAGAATTTTCGCGGTGAAGACTCGTCTCGATCAGGTCTTCTAGAACGAGGAAATATTTATGATACAAACCGATTTCTCGGCCCACCTATTAGGCAGACAGTCGAGGGGCATAATCATACAGGTCTGAGTGCGTCTGAGCGTGTTTCCGAGGGCTTAGTCATGGGATTGAATAATGTACCACTTACTAGTGTACCTTCCACGTTTAAACCCGTCGAAGGCAACTCAAACGAACTTCAATGTCGCGGTCTAATTGATTTAAGCTCGACGTTATACCTTCAAGGATTATCAACGCCGCCTCCTGTCCAGATGACCCGAACACCTACCTACTCACGATCACTTGCGAGACCTTCAGTGCTCCAAAGTCGAGGTTTAATCGATTTGAATACCACTAGCACCGATTACAGCTCTCGGGACATAGCCTTAGAAACTCCCGAGGCCTTTTCAGTGGTTAAACGCAAGCGAGTAAATTCGTTTGAAGGATCGGAGACTTCAAGTTTAGAGGCTGAAACTCTCGTGAAAAGACCGAAGCAAGACGAAGCGACTGCGCGAGATACAGTTGTTACATACCGATCAGGAATAAATATACAACAATTATTGACCATCGAGCGCGACGAACAAGATCAGTTACAGAATTTGCACAAGGTACAATCGAGACTAAAATCTGTCCGCGCTCAAATTCAGAAGTTATGTACCGAGCTGGACTCACTGAGCAGCGAGGAACAAAGAATCACACTCAAAATGGGAGAACTGCGGAATTTGCGGTTAAGTATTCTTGAAAACGCTTGTTATGACAGACAAGAACAGGTGGCTAGGCTTCAAACTGTCGCAAGAGAATCCAGCACCTCGACCATTGATGATAATAGAACTGTTCCAGTTTCTGGTGGGCCCGTGGAAGGCGAATTCTTGGAATATGACCACAGGAAGGTTGATACTCACACAAATTCTTCTTCGCCAACTCATTCGCATAACGTTACTTCATGTGCAGCGGAACGTAACGATGGCGTCACTTCACGTGCAACGGAACGTAAAGATGACGTTACTTCACGTGAAACGGAATGTAACGATGGTTATCACGCCGATGATACTAAGGAAGAGAAAATGGCTATTGAGTTTGATGATGGTGGTACACCACAGGGTGATGTTAATTCTACTGAAGAGCCTTTGAGTACGAGTAGATCGGGTGATCCTATGTTGGAATCGCTTGTTTCTGTTGAAACTTCCACAAAGTTTGTTTCAAGAGACCAGCCTTTGCACAACTACCAACCTCGCGAGAAAGAAAAGCTTGGCATGGCCTCCAAGCGTGCATCACTCAGGAGAGAATCCTACAACGATGTTGATTTAAATCGAGGGACGAATAATGTCGTACAGGCTTCCAGGGCATCAACAAGCGAAAATACGACGTTTGGAGAACTTGCTGCATATCAAGATAATGACCCGAGCAGTTTTGGTGGAGGCTCAGAGCACCGTTTTGCTAGTGTTCCAGGGTCATCTGGAGGACCGGGCGCACAGAAGCAAAATTATTCAAGCAGAAGTAAAGAAACAAGGAAAGATTTTATGAAGAAAATGAAAAATATGCATTTACTAGAAAAAGTATCCCAAAGGAAAAAGAGCTTTTCCGATGTAAATGTTTCCAAGACTATAGAGGCGAGTAGAAAGAAAATACAGTCAACGCGAGAAAACATGAAACGTTGGAGAGAACAAGAACGTGGAGTAGACTTGCTTGGGTCCAACGAGGATCAAAAGAAAAAACATGACAGTTCATCCAGTAGAGAAAGCCTCGAGAATTCTTTGGAAGAGTTTGGACCTTCACCTGTGAAAATTCCAGTTCGCGATAAAGCGTCGAATAGAAAGACAACCAAAGAGTTGAAAAAATCGAGCCTCTTCCATTCTGGCAAGAAAGCTCCCAAAGAGGCGCGAAAACACAGGGTCGATAAATCCCACTGGAAAGATAAGGAGAAGTTCAAACAAGCAGAGGTGGTTCCTTCTAAAAGACGTAAGGTCGACAATACTTTGTGTAATAAACCTTCTGGTGTATCTACCAAGGAGAAAACGCCTGCCAACGAAAAGGCTCAAGTTGTTAGTGCCGCGGCTCACACGACCACTACTGACCTTGGAGGATCTGGAACTGAAGAACGGAGCAGTGCAGAAGACGAGATTCCAACGCGAGATGTGGTAAGTACTTCATGTTGAACGGTGTGAGGCGTAACAGGGTTTTGTGTTGACTTGGAGGGAGTCGTAATGACTAAGTTGGGAGTCGTAATGACTAAGTTATTAGCGCGTTGAATTCCAGATTAGTACATTCGATTTTGATCCCTGACCATTGTATGCTTACTTTTCATGTGACGTAATTAAATGTTACCTATCTTTCTGAGATTTTAGTTTCATCAGATAAAAGACCCTATAGGAACTTGACATTTCACAATGCTTTAGCTCAACAGGGATCTTATTGTAATAGAGCAGGTTTGAATTTCCAAGCTTTTGCGTTGCGTGACTTGAAAAGAGTTACCGCCTTAGTTTTTGCTAACTAAACAGTGCTTGCACTAGACGAAGCATTTATTTCAATGTGTCGGATCTCTAGAGAAATAATGTTTCGTTTCGATACCAAAACTCAGTGACAGATGTTTCTGTTACTTTACGGCCGCCATATTTGTGCCCCTCAGAAGGACACAAACATGGCGTCTCCATACAAAGCTGTATAAATTTGGGTGACACACTTCTACAAATAACGCGCGGATGAAAAACAGCAGAGACCTGATTCTTGGCAAAGTTGTTAATATATCAATCATCTATCGTATCCCGGATTCTTGGCTTTATTGATTGAATGGTTACGATTTTTAGTTTGATCACATGACTGGTGAAGACCGAGAATTTTATTCTCTTCTTTTAAGATACCTTCTCTTATAGAAAGTTCATTTGCCTAGTTGCAGGTATCTCAAGTCGATAGGCTGGATGTTTCAAAAAATTATTTATTTAATATTTTCGACCTTGAACTCGCATACATACACTAAGCTCTTTTAAGTTCCCTGTGTTACAAAGTTTTTCGATCGCACATATATAGACAGTGTCTTAATTAACGTTATTACTCCCAAAACGAATTCCCCTCCCAGCATTCAAAATTCTACGCAGCTTTTGTAATTGTCTAATCCACAAAGACATTTGTGTTTCTTGTAGGACGTCCAATCTGGAAACACATCCAGTAATACCACTCTTCGAGCAAGCCATCTACAAATTCCATCGTCCACTGTAGAGTCTCTGAAGAAGAACATGCAGAATTCTAGAGGTTGGCACTCTACGTTACACTGATTTACAGTATAGCTCTGTTAAGTTCTGCAACACTTTCCATCTTTGGCTTGGTCTCCATCACGTATCGAATACTGTGAAGCTTTTTTCAGGCTTTCAGACTTCAGAGCTTCCTTCTGCTAGTCGTTAAATACAGATGGCACAGTTCACACGAAACACGCCATATAAAGAGCGAATTAGTAGTACTGAAAGAGATTTCAGAATTCCGCTACTAATGATACTGGTTCGATTTTTCTTGTTTCAGAAGGCAGGCAGCACCGCGGTCCATTGCCGCATAAGTTCAGTGGTCATACAGGAGCCGTGTGTGGTCTAAAGGTGAGTGCGAAGAAATGGTTTTTTTTGAAAAAGGTTAGACTGACTTACTTACTGTAGTCAAACGGGAATATCTAACGTCACTATATACGGCGCCCGTCGCTATCAGGCCTCCGTGGTTACTGAAGTTAATAAAAACATGATTTGCATTTTACAAAATGTACATTAAGTATTACTGACAATGTATGCAGTCTGTTAACGAGTAACTTGCAGTGTTTTATTGGACCCACTGCAGTTTATTGAAACCAAGGAAGTACTTTTTAATGTAGAAATAGAATGAACTCGGAAAAAATCCGAATTTGAAATTCCTTTAGGGTTGGTTGATTCGATATTAGATGTTATAATATTGTTTGTTCTTCTTGCAGGTGCACAGTGGTCATCTGTTTACATGTTCATCTGATAAAACCACAAGGTCATTCAACATTCAGGCGAGTAGATTTATATGCTGAAAAGACTTCTAGTTCAGTTGATGATAACTTGCTGTTTTGAATGGCTGAAAAGTGTGGCAAATCAGGAGAAAGATGCTGGCAGTAAAAAAAAGTTACTGAAATCGAAAGTGTGATAGTTTTTTTTGTGTTCTCTTACTTTAGACAGGACAGTGTGTTAAGGTGTTCCACGGACATCATCAAGGGGTCAACTGTGTCGAGGTTTGTAAAGCTTTACTGTTGCTGTAATTTTTAACAGTCTTTTTACCGGGGGCATCAATTTCAACATCAGCCTGAGAAAATGTGTTTTTCCAGAAGATAGTTTATTCGACTGAAACTTTCCCGTACCCATGATGTCGTGCTAAATGATCTGCTTGTTGTTTTAGGTCACGGATCTGAAACTATTCTCGCGGGTGATCAAAGTTTGTGCGCGCGGGAAAAATCGTCTATCACGACTTTTATTTTTCTCTCAGTTAGTACGCGCGCTGTCGTTGGTCAATTTAGTGGGTCGTATTCTACTCGCTTAAGTTTAAAGCTGTTTTCAATTTGTTGCCAAAATGTTTCGGGATTTTTCGCTAAGTGTTCTTAACTTTTTAAACAAATAAAAGCTTAAAACTTTCTTTTACTTCTGAAATTGTGTATGAAAACCCGTTGACGACTGAAGAGTCATTTAAAAACGATTTCGAATTTGAAGCCATTCCGCCTAAATTGAAATCGTTCCCGAACCCGTCAGACAAACAGTAGAGATGCATTAAACATCTTACTAACCTCGTCCTCTCGATCCGTGTGTAAGTTACGGGTCCTTGTTTTTCCCCCTTCGATTTATTTTTTTACCGTTTCCTAGAGTCAAATAAATTACTTGCAAAAATAAAAGATATGAAGAGTACAAAGTGTTTTTATCTTTACAATAGGTGTCAGTGGACATGAACAGATTGTTTACCGGTTCCAATGATCAAACCGTCAAAAGCTACAATATCAAGGTAATTGAGGAAGAAAAAGTCCTTGCTTAGGAAAATCCCCCCCCCCCCCCTCAAAAAAAATTATCCTCAGAAATGGCACGATCCATCTGTAAGGGAGATTGCTCCAAGTGTTCACCACGGGCGATATTGCGCCGTAATGTTTGTAGCCTAGTGCCGAAAGGAAGCGAAACACATCTAGTCTAACTCACTATTTATCTTCCTTGATTTTAGAGTGGTGCTTGTACTCACAACTTTCAGTTGGACGGCCGAGCCATGTGTCTTCACGCCGCCTTTGATCTTCTGTTTGTTGGACTCAGTACTGGAGTTGTGGCCTCCATAGATTTAGTGGTAAGTCACGCGAGAATGCGAGCGTGTGCGTGGGAGATAGGGTGTGTTGATACGCACATGGGGTCTTTACACTCCTTTTTAGTTGCAATGCAAATTTGAACTTTTATACCGTAGTTCACGTTACTGCGGCCCAAGCGTCTTTCTAACTTTTCAACATTTCATAACCAAATTATCAAGTCAAGGCAGGCGGAGGCCACATTCCTTTTGGTCAGCAGCAAACCGAACAGTGACCTGCGCAAAAAAGCCCGATTTCGATTGATAACTTTTGGATTATTCGAGCGGAGTAGACTCTAAGCCTGCCCAGAACGATCGTGAATCGCGGTCATTCAAGTTTGACCGGCCACATCGTTCTGGTGCTGACCAAAAGCATCGCAACCTCTAAAGACGAGAATGATGCGCATGTGCAAAGTACAAGTTTGGATTCTTCGAACAATTTGTATCGTTAATCAAAATATGTACAGATGGTATGTTAGTAGTCAGTGCATTGATAGCTGATACACGACTTAGAAACTTGATTAAAAGGCAACGATACCTTTTGTTAAATTGAAACTATTTTTATTTACCTGTAAAGGCTACTTTGTGCTAATAGTATTTGTCTTTGATGTATTTAATAAATTCAAAAAATAAAAATACTTATCTCAAGTTACAAGTCAACCAAGTAAGAAAAAAATCAAGCAAGAAAAAGTTTATTTCTAGCTGTAGAACAATTACACATCTATTCACCTCAAGGAATCAATATCGTATCTAAAAATAAGTCTATTCACATAGGACGATTTAAAGCGTTCTGTTGCCACTATGGGATGGTAAAAACCTGGTTTTCGCAGTACGTAATTGGTAAAATTCCTTTCTGGTAAAATCTTTACAAGGGGAGAGTTTGTTCTCATGGCCTTACTAAAAATACGACAATCTGATCTTTCAAGCAACTCCCTTATATTAAATTCCCTCGATATATACCTGCCTTTCAAAATCCATTACTGGTTGATAGTTTTAGTAGATATAGAATAAATGTGATACCGAGTAATTGCATTGTGAATAAGATATAGGAAACAAACGCAAGGAATCCATGCTATATACTTGTTATATTTCGATATAAATCTATATCATCTTCAGACTAAAGCGGAATACAGATAGCAGGAATTTAAAAACTGCGAGATGGTACAACAGCATTAGCACACGAAAATGAAGCGAAGAAGGACAGTTTCGTTCTTTATTCGCTTATAGCACCTATCTAAAAAATCTGTATGTTGTTAAAATCAGAAGAGGAGGCTCCTTACACCGATAAACCATCGAAAAAATTAGGTATAACAATTGAATGAAACATATAATCCAGCATATAATCTAGCTCTTCCTAATTGTACTCCTCTTATCGAATCGCCAAAGCAACTCAGCTAGGTCATGTCATTACGCTCACGTTTGTAAACGTTTACTACTGATCTGATCTGATCTGGGCATATGATTCATGGTAGGACACATTTACTCGTCTTCTCCTTTACACCTTTAAACGCTAACCGCAAGCAAACAGCAGTAGTACATTCTAACCGCAAGCAAACAGCAGTAATACATGCTAACCGCAAGTAAACAGCCATAAATAAATGCTAATCGCAAGGAAAAGGCAGTAAATAAAAGCAGACTATATATGTGTCCTACCATAAATTATATCTCACCTTGTGTCATGTCACATGCATACTGGGGGTCTTGTTTGCAAGGTTGCTTTCAAATGGAAGAGCATGTTATAGGGATAGCAATGGATAGGATTGCGAAAATTTAAGATGGATTGTAAACGAGAAACATCAATAACTTGACTAAACAGTTTGGCTAGCTCTTACACCGTGAGCAAGCGGTGTGCTATTTTTCTAGTAGCGTATTTCCTCGTTCGATCATGCGCAGTGGTACCACAAGATGCTGGTCTGTTCTTGGCAAGTGAACACGACTCTGCTGACCTTTGATTCTTAGAAAATCTCTTTATTTTGCAAACCTGATCAAAGAGCAGTCAGTTTTTCCATGTAAATGTACTCCCCGCTACTTTCAACAAAGTAAATCGGAAGCCACATCATTGAACCGTAAGGTTGCGCCGGCAACTCACTGAAGGTTTTGAGTTTTAAATTCTGCTCCAGTCCGTCGCACATATCGTTGCTAAGTAGTTCTTCATTGTATTCAAGAGATTCCATCACTATTTCTTTACGATCATCGGAAGATGGAACCCAGTTTAAAAGAAACATGATCGAGGTCGCCAACATGGTTACCGCGCCTGTGACGTAAAAAGAAACGTTGTAATCATTGGACAAGTCAAAAAGCCATCCGGCGATTGGTGGACCAAGTGTTTTAGGGAACGCCATGAGGCAATAAAGCACTCCTATAGCCCGCGCAACGCGGTGAGGACCAACTAGATCACGCGTGATCACGGGCACAAGCATCTCGTAGCCACCATCCAGCACGCCTAATGCGACAGTGTACACGCAAATCCACGTGTATTTTGTTGCCAAGGTGACAAGAGAGGTCGAGAGAGACATTAACAGAAGTGTCACCTGACAGACTTTCAGGCGATTGAATCGAGGAAGATCACATGCGAAACCAAATCCAATGCTTCCTACTAGGACTCCAAAGGCTAAGTAACCTGTTAGTAATGAAGCTTTAGTTTCATCGATTCCTTTATCTTCAGCAAATCGGACCTAAACGAGAGGAAGAGAACAAATTGATGTTGAGTAAAGGTAAACTCTACATAGGAACCAAGTGGCCCATCAGGCCGAGGCTTATCCCGGTTTCGGAAGCATGAAGCGACTAGTCCATCGCGCGGTTATCCCCAGCATTAAGTTCTCCGGTACCCACTTATATACCTGGGTGGAGAGAGGCACTGCGAGAGTAAAGCGTCCTGACCAGGACTCGAACCCAGACTGCTCGATCCGGAGACGAGCGCACTAACTGAGACCACTGCAACTCCCATTTATGTTGAGTACAAATCATTATTTACTTTTAAGATGGCGCTGTTCATTTCGCTCTTGTATGATATAACTACTCTTTTCATGCTGGTCATAAGAATACAGTATCCGATCTTGCTCTGAAAAGTAAATTCTCCCAAGTGACATTATGGAAAATGCCTGAATACGGTTAGGAGAATTGTATTTGTAAACTTACCAAATGAACAAAAGGAACAAGAAACACGAGCATAAACACACACAGCGCCGCTACCCAGATGGTGTAAGCTTTGTTCTTGAAGATACAGATCCTAGGTTTCCTTTGTTTCTTCATGTGTTTGTGTGTTCTCCCGCCTTCCGATTCCACTGGTCGGAAAGTCAAGCCGCATAGAAACATAACACTTTGGACACAAGCAAGAATCCGAAATGTTACTGCGATGCCGTATCTCGATGTTAGAAACTGTATTACAGGGCCATAGACTAGGGTCCCACACGCCGCACCTGCCAGAGCTATCCCCGAAGCAAGGGCCAGGCGCCTTTTGAAGTACTTTGTAAGAATCACAATTGAGGGGAATAAGCCAAGGCTTGTTCCCAGTCCCCAAACTACGCCATAGGTCGCATAGAGAGGTTGAAGTGTTGTTACAAAGGAGCTGGCGAGAAGGCCTGAGGCTGAGACAAACGATCCAGTAATGACGACTATTCGGCTTCCATAACGCTCAGCGAGGGAAGTTGCAAGGGCAGCGAAAAGATACATCGTGCTGGAGGCTAGGGAGGCCACCCAAGCTATGGGATACAAAATTATGTACATGTTGTTAATTCTCACTTGATGATGGTGATTTATTTATTTACTTATTTGCGGCGTTACAAAAAAGCTTACCAAAGTTAGCAATTTCAGAGCGCCCCTAGAAGGGGTCCGGATGCGAAAATCAGGACCACTGGAGCGCGCGCGATTTGCAAATCAGATTCAAGGATTTAGGATTCCTAAGAAGCTGGCAGAAAAAATAATGCAAACTAAGCCGGGGTGCTTGTTCCTGTTTAACGTAGTGGGCAAATAACTATGCCGTACATTTGCGGACAAAAATAAATGACAATAAAATGATATTTGAATTTCAAAAACAAGATGATCGATATCGAAATCACAATAAGCGAAGTCGAAATAGCAGCATTTGAACATCAATTGACGAACTATTCGAATCCAATGACACATTCACTGAAGTTCAAGTTTAAAATTTGAAAATACGTCTGTCTATCCAAGTTCAAACGACGTCAGTTGAAGCCGAATTTGTCTGAAATCGAATCCAAAGGATTACATCTCAAGTTCATATCACCTTCAAAATATCGAAGTTTTGGATAATATTTTGAACTTCAACCTACGAAATTCGCATTTATTATTTTCATGAAAGCCAAAAGTTGGAATGGCCGCTAATTCAATAATTTAACTTCAAATTGCCATTTGACGTCAACTTCAAATGAAATCATCATAAAACAACTTGTTTTTTAGATTAAAAACTTTCGTTCGAAAAGGCAGTAATCGACGTCGAACTGGCAAAACTTTAATTCGAAAGGAACCGGAAATACATTCCTTACAAGGACACCGGAACCGTAAGTTGTACACGGGACTACCGCTGGACGCTCAGCAACGCGGGTGAACTCGTGAAGTTGTATTGCTAAAACTCAAATCCCCAGAATTCAATTTTATGTTAAGCAGTTGGAAGTCTTCATCACTTCGAGAGTGTAATTTACGTGGAAGTAAATAATAGCTTAGGCTCGATTGCCGCCGCTTTCACGAGGCTCATCTACGTTGCTCTGACCATCAACTAGTTGACTCTGCGACAAGAAT
>CM042759.1:17685952-17715495 GCA_022496165.2 Catalaphyllia jardinei | reverse complement strand
CCCCCCCCCCCCCCCCCCCCCCCCCCCCCCCCCCCCCCCCGGTACTCTACAAAGCTTTACACGAGGAGGCTCCGCCCCAAGGTGCAACCTTGTTAGGAAAAATAATTGCGTGACTTGGAAGATTCGCGAATATGCTAATTTCGTCTCGAATCTTCTTGAATATTTAATTAGTATCCCATCACCGATGATGTTTAAGAGCAGCAAAAAAATAGTAATCATACAAATTTTCACTCCGAATGGGTTCTTGGTTTAGTGATAACTACGCTTGAATTTCTAAGGTTTTGCGTGACGTGCCATTTACATGACAGGCGAGAGAGCTGTGATGTTGGTTTAAAAGATGACTTATTTCGGGATATTCGGCTATCTGAACAGTTCTTCTATTAGAATAAAGTATTGTTGTTGTGTTTTTGAGTTCTTCCAGAGATAAATTCACGATTTTGTAGCAAAACTCAGTGACAGATGTTTTTGCTGGTTTCCGGCCGCCATGTTGGTGCCCATCTAGATGGGTACCAGCATGGCGTCACCATACAAATCTCTATAAATCTGGGGAAAACGTTTCTCCGCATATCTTCCATACGAAAAATTGCTGTGACCTGAATCTTGGCGAGAGTCTTTGCATATCTACCTTCTTTCTTTTCCTAGACTCTGGACTTAATCTATTGAACGGTTTTGATTTTTTATTTTGATCTATTTTGAATGGCGTATAGCTTATAGGTTTTTCCCAGGAGTTTTTAGAGAGAATTATCTCGTGAGTCAATAGTGTTTACTGAAGTGTGACGAAGGTCGCGCGTAAAGGTTGACAGAGGTCGTATTTGTTGAAGTGTAACAGAGAGGTTACGTGGATATCTAGCAAGAGGCCGTGTTTATACAAGAGTGACGGAGATCGAAGTTTAACTGACAAGCCTAGCGTGTGCTTGTTGTGAAGTCTTGTGTGGAATTACTGCGTTCATCTGGAATAAATATCCTTGTTGTTGATCCGACATCCTTGCCTTCTGTTTAGACTGCAAACTACCTGCCACTATCAAACATCGAACTCGTAACAAACCCCTAACCTTTTTTATACCATTTTGACAGAAATCGTACAGCTTCGGACCCTACCCGTGCGGCCATTATATGGAGTACCCCTGGGTTCTTGGGTTTGCTTGGTCACGAATTCATCCCGTGATCCCGCGTATACCTTTCCTTGTTCTAATTTTGTTGTTTGCCCAAGTACTCTGCCTTATTAACAGTTCTCACGATAGTCATGGTTCGGTAGTCGTACTAACCGTCTAATCCCTCACCGTGCCCCGCAGGACACTTAAGCATAAGATCCGTGTTCTTGTGTTAAGTGCCAAAGGTAATTTGAGAATGCTTGGTGCTCGCCATTTTATACGAACCAGTTGAGCTGCAGGCGAAGAATGAAAATGGACAGCTTCGCGAACATGTAACGCTAACTGAACGGATTTCTATTGACAAGGAAATGATTTTTTATTGGATTGAGAAACGAACGGTTCTTAATATTTTTGTTTTAGACAAAATTTGAAATAAACTATAGAGCACCTTCAAAAAAATTCTCATTGATTTTCTTGCTCGTTGTTTCTTTTCAGTCTGGTCTTCTCCTCCGAACATTCAGGGATCACAATATGACAGTTTTGTGTCTTCAGGTATGTTTGTAGCAGACTACAAGCAGCCCCTGTTTCGCTTACTGCGTCGAGTCGAACTCGTAAAAAAAAGGACGAGACAACACAAATGGCCGTGCAGAATCTTTGGGCGCCCTTGTTTTGGACGGCCATTTTTTTCTCCCTCTTGTTTTCGCATCACGCTCGAACTAAAAGAAAGAGGGATTTCTCGTAGTCTATTTAGTTTGGGGCATTAAATTGTTTATGTTTGTTGTTAGGATTGCATGTTTTTACAACACTTGGCTGCTTTAGTGTCACTGCGCATCTCAATACATGGGCTGTTATACATGGTTTCCAGCCATGTTCAACTACTGCAATCTCGTTCCCAGGCCCCGATAAAGAGGCTCCCTCTGTTTTAGGAAAAATTCATTCTTCCAGTTTGACCGCCTTGCTATTTCTGCGTATTTCTAGTGTTTGTTCTTGATCGATAATGTATCGATGCTTGCAGGTTGTGGAAAATATTTTGTACAGTGGATCCGCTGATATGAAAGTGCAGGCTCATAATTTGAATGTAAGTATTTCGTAGGATTTTGAAGAAGTTAGTTTCTTTCGAATCGTTCTTTTTTCTTTTCTTTAGTTGTTAATTTCATATTAAGACTTTCGATGGTATCAGTTGACTGACCTTTTCCGCTTTTTGGCGGAACAGAAAAAAGAAAAACTGTTAAAACACCAAATTCTAATGTTTACAATTTTTTCCCAATATTGGCAGAGTGGAGAACTTATAAGATCCTTCGACGGCCACACTATGAGTGTCAGCGGTCTTCAGGTTGTGGGCAGTGTGCTTGTGACGTCATGCCTAGACAAACTGATTCGTTGCTATGATATTATGGTAAGTGACTTTACATCAACTCTTATATGATCGATAGTTTATTAGACTGCACACAAGTCCTCTTTGTTACGTGCTGAGCGGGACCTTTCAACAAGTCTGGAGCGAATGTAAATTAAAGGTTCTCGCGCGCTTTCCATTTGTTTCCCGCCAAAATGTTTTGAGAGAAAGACAGTCTCTAATATCCAAGATTATTGTTACTTCATTACTTCACAGACAGCAGAACTCCTTCAAGTGTATTGTGGACATATGGACATGATATTCTCTGTGCATGTGAACAATGGAAGAGTAAGTATGAAAAAGTCTTATTTTTTGTTGTTTTTACAGGCGATTTTGTTGTTAGCTGATTTCGCATCTCAAGGGAGATTCTTGAATCTTTTTAAAAAATTACGGACTTTCGTGAGGCTTTCGAACCTGATACTACATTCATTTTTGCATGTTCGTGCGACCTTGTGTAACCATTTTCAAATCGGAAAAACTTTTCAATCACGTCGATTGTCCTTTACCACGCATTACAAGAAAAATTCAAGGCATTATATTCCACTTTGTATCCACAGATTTATAGCGGGGCTCGCGACGGATCTGTTGTGTCATCTAAACTGGATTTACGGGTTTATCATCCGTGTAAGGTAAAGTACTGTAATACATTATCTTAATTTATGCCATCTACAGCACTGGAAGGAACTCATTGGCATATCTGTATATTTGAAGTGATGAAAACTGAGCTCGAACTTATTTCTTCGGCTATCTTTAATCGTAATACCCTGTCTTAATTTATGTTATAACCCTTGGCATACCTTCATTGAAATGATAAATGAGCTCCAAGGTAATGTATACCCCTATTTGGTCTTGAGCTATCTTCAATCGTAACAAATTGTCGTAGTTTATGCTATCTACAGCAACACAAGGGGACTCTTAGCATATCAGTGTTTAAAAGATGTTTTGTGTACCCCATTTGTTCTTGAGCTAGCTCAGTTAATTGTAACAGGAACTCGGTGTCGTCAAGTTTAGGTAGTAAAAGGTTCTACGATATTGCCTTCAATACTTCCTTGTTCCCTCACATTTTAATTTTCCAAATGTTTTTAGTGGAGGGAATGTAACCTCAACTTTGGCGTTGTGTCTCACCTAAAGAATCACATACGAGGTAAGCGATATGACGTGGCAGTTATGAGTTCGTGACAATTACAGTTACGTGACACTAACGATTACGTCACAGTTACGTGAATATGTTATAACCATGATTGCATAATAGTCGAAATTGCGTAAAGATTATGCGTTGCGACGCTATTTATGAAACTATTTTTTCCTTAGTTCGAAGCTTCAGGGTAATGAGAATGTGATCAAGATAAAATACCAGCTATACAACAAAGCAAAAATTACAAAGAGCATGCGTTTACACCCAATAATCTTAACGTGGTGTCTGCTCAGTTGACGACGATTCGCCTCGGTTTTTAGTATTTCTTTCCGTTTACTTCCTTTTTTCTCCTTTCACTTATCGTGGACTCTGCGTTTTATCAAATTTCTGACCAAATGACGTCACTATTTAGATTATCACGTGATGGAGCAGGGTACTGTAGAGGCTTGTCATTGGGCAGATTGTGGGCACCAGTTCTCCACAGATGACGACATTTCAGTAAGTTGTTATATCATCCGTATTTTAGGGCACGGGGTCCTTGTAGTGCAACTTCACGTTTCAGCAAGCTTTTTGAACTACGAAACTGTAATTAACAATTAGACTCCTAGAGCAATTGTGTAGGGTAACTTGGAAATATAATGCTACACTTCTAATTATTGCAAAAGATAAGATTCATATTGCTGTGTTTACTCAAAGCAGTTTTCTTGTGAGCGTTGAAAAGGACGCTACATGATTGGCGTAAAAAAACTGGCGCCACTTCTTCATTGAATCAGAAGTGAAAGCAAAACTAATCGTGACGCGCTGGCACGCGTTTTCCCGCGCTTTGCGTTAGCTACATGTAATTCGAGTTCTGATTGGTTCACTGTATTGTCTGTGTTCTTCGTGATTGGCTAAAGTGATAAATTTGGTTTTGTTTTTACGACACCAGGAGCAAACTAGTTCCAGTCCAATATCGACAATATGAATATGGTCGAGGGTCATCAGGAGTACACTCGGCCATGTTCATATTCTCGTTATTGGACTGGAACTAGCTTGTAATCGGGGGAATATCATTAATTAGTATCACCCAACTAATGGACTAATGCAAATCCTGCATTTTGATTGGCTACGCTACTAGGGGACAAATAGTAATAGTCATCGAGTTGCGAAATTCGCCGGTTTTTCTTTCGCTTTTTTTCCCAGAAAAAAATATTTCTTTAACTTGCATTTGCTAACTTTATTATCGCCGTTTCTGTCCGACTTGTTGGGTGATACTAAAACAATTAGAACCTTCGCCCTTGAGGGCCACAAGCCAGTAGCCCATTCGGCTTCGCCTCATGGACTATTGACCCGTAGCCCTTGGGCTATGGGTCTAATTGTTAAAAAGAGATTAATGTCATTTGCATTTGAAAACAATCCCCGCATTAGCCTCAGTTCCAAGTTAGTTCTAGTCCATTACCAAAAATAGGAATATGGCGTATTGAAAACCACTTAAGATGTTTTATGTGTGTTTCAACAGCTTGTTTTCTGTATTCTGCTTTTTTTCTTTTCGTGTTTGCAGGTTGTTCTGAAGCACGTTTTGGGTCACGTGGTCTCGCGAACAGCAAGGAAATCAGCGGCTTGATATCGACTTTAATCGGTTTTAATTATTTTTTTTTGATTAGCTCCGAAGCAAGACAAAACAGTATCAGTGCATAGGGAGATGAACTAACCCTTGTAAGGTTGAGCGTACTTCATATTCGAAGCATTTCAACCCAACCGTTGTGTAGTAAAAATTTTAATATTTGAACAAGTAATGTTGGCCTTATATTTTAATTAATCCTCGCATCCGAAGCAGTGATCTAGAAAATGGAGTCTCTCCTCTCCAAACGCTGTTTTTTGCGTGATATGGTTTTTTTCTTTAGCGCAAAGCTCCGCTCACGAAAATTTCATCGTTAAAAGACTAACGTTTTTTATCGATGCTAACACTCGTGCAATAAAAGTGAACTACTTTCTGCTCGCAGCAGTTACCGGGGTGATATTGTAGATAAATCGAATTCTTCTAAGTAGCCATGCTGATTCGCATCAAAATCTGGGCGAAAACCTTGGAATTTACATACGGTAGAAGGATTGAATTCTAAATGTCTCTGAGACTGGGATTAAAAGTCCTTTGTGACTTAATTTTTCAATGCCAGATTACGCCGCATTAAAGAGCACAATTTTGCCACTTAATAGCCGCAATAGATTAAAAAATATAACGTAAATCCCAATTAACCGTCATCGATTTGACATTTTCACTGCTCTTGTATTGGAAAGAAATTTGCATGGAAAGGCGGGTGACATTATAATATACAGTGAACAATGCAAACGAGGTTAAAAATCCCGAACGTATTTAAAAATTGTAAAATATCGAGCAGCAATGTTTGTTAGTCAACAAGGGTATTTTTTTCGCCCTGAAGAGCCTTAAGAAAAACATCTTCACGCCACCAGCAAGTTGCACGTAGTATAATTTGCATCAAAATTGTTTTCAGCGTCATGCAAAATTCGTTATAACGGTGAACGCATGTAAATAAGCATTGCCAAAGCCCTTATTGCTGATGTCTTCGAACGGAACAGTTTTCTTTCATACTCTCCTAATTTTGATTTTTCTTCCCGCATACCAAGCCACAATTTGTAACTGCAGTAGGGCTTAACTGAACTTATTCCAAAGTACATGTCCAACTGGGAAGATTATTTTTAAGTATACCTCGCTGCGGTCTAACATTACGTACATTAAGGTAAATCCACAGACATATCTCAGTAAGCATGTAAAATTTTCGAAAAATGGTAAACTTTTCATTCTCTGATGGTTTATCGCCATATTGAGTAGAAGACAATAATTTGGTCCGTTTTGTATGTCCTGTGTTTTATTCCGACGCGATACTATCAGAGACGCTGTATTGCTGTGTTTTATAGCTCAGTATGCGCCATGTAGATGTAGAAAGTTCATATGAGCTCGTCATAACTTTAATTCGTCGTATTTTCGTTCTTTTTATCCTGTTACACATCTTATTAAATATATGACACGTTATACACCTTCCCGTTTAAACCCAGCAAATCATGCAAATTTATCCATTCACTGTTATTACACTGCTTTCTGCTCCTTTTTTTTTCTCATCGACGAAGCGCCACTTGAATTCTTAAACTTTCTAACAAACTTTAGTGATGAAAGAAATGCGACTTGCTTACCTGTTGGGCTTGAAAGCTTGCAATACGGCAAAAAAAAAAAATGCATCCAAATTACCGTGTTATCGTCACATCGTTTACTTGTCATGTGATCATAATATATGGCAGGCATCTTGTATCAAGTCAGTTTCGACAGTTCTTTCTTGGAGGTCCTTCGAGACGCTTGAAGACTTGCTGTTTTTGGCATCGTGGCGCGCCAAGAACCATACCGGACAACTCAGTCAAAATCGTTTCAGGAATGGTCTCCAAAACAGAGCTCAAGAATACAAGGAGCCTGCAATAAAATGAGGATGGTGGGATTGATGTGGATAACGATTCAATTTTGGCAGATCTGAAAATGCCTCGAGGCTCATAATCAGATTTTTTAAAAACACCGTTCCTTTTGAAATCAACTTAATTTGCAAATGGAGTTCATTCCAGTGACAACACCCCCTGCCGTCAGCAGGTTCCTTCATTGAGAAAGCAAAGATAACAAACCTCAAACAAGCAAAGCGATTGTTGCTGTCTTAAGTTTCATCTGGTTAAATTTGCAAGCAAATCTGCAACCTCTCGTTCTCGGGAAAAACCTGCGAAGGATTCGAAGAAGCCTGGGGACAAGTGAGGCGTCATCTTCGACATAAACGTCCTGAAGGAAAAAGAAAGAAAAGAAAAGAAAAAAAAAATGACATTTAAGGCTTGTTTTGATGAGCTGTGATTGGTTCAGCGCAATTATGCGCCTTCAATTCTACCGTTCAGATTTGCGTTCTTGGAGGGCGTGGATTAGTTAGTAGCAGGCTCTAGTAATGGGAAAGAATCGAGCGAACATGGACACTAGCGACTGAGTCAAATGCGCACGAGTGACACGTGCCGAGCGCACCCGATTGCTCGGGTCACTCGGGGGTACCCTACGTCGTGGCCTCGGTCGCCTTGCCACTCGCACGTGTGGCTCAAAGGCTTCACGTGGACACAAGTGTGGTATTGTGTGACAGTGAGTGCAAGAAAGGGCGTACCGTGTTGCAATGTTTTTTTCCCTTTTTTTAGAATCCGTATGCTCTCGTGTATTGTGTTTCAACTTATTTTTACAAAACTACTCTTATTCTAAAATATAGTCCATAGGAGGATCTCAAATTATTTTGTCCACTTTGATTGATAGAAAACAAATAATTTTGTTGTGCAATCCACGGGTCTAATCCACATCAGTTGATTAAGAGCGACCAAAAAAGTGCAATGGGTGGTACGGGGCTGCTGCTTACGCCTGAATTCTCTTGTTCTCTTTAAATCAAATAGTAAAAGTATTTGAAGATATTACAAGTTACACGCTTAAGTTGTATTTGCCGCGCGCGGAACATGTAATCGTCAAAATGTGGTTTTGCCTCTTGTAAAAATCGCTTTGCGAGCAAAATCCCGTGGTACCCGGGGTGGGGCTACAGGGAAATCACTTGATTAGTGAATGAGCGATGAACCGGCCCGGACGGAGGCAGAAAGAAATTGCACGCGTATTTCTCATTGTGATGAAACTCTTGTTCGCTTGAGGTTCTTTAGCAAAGTGACTGTAGGGGATTCAGAACATTTTACTCTAATCTGCAAGAGAAGAGGACACAATCGCACCCCTTATTTCTGAAGGTAAGTGCTGGCTTTTTACGCGTTGAAATTGAATTGGATCACGGAGAGCTATATATTTCGTTCCGCGACTTCTTTGTTGTTATGAAAGCCATTTATATCTAACGGGAAGTTGTTATAAAAAAGCAAAACACCCGGAAATTAATGATACCTAAATGAGGATGGTTTTTTTTCGATGTATGATCGCTACCGCTATACCGTCGATCGCTGCCAAAAAAAAAGTTCAGAGATTGAGACCTTATCAGACTCGTATTACATGCACTTTTATTACCTGCAGTCATAGACTACACCTGTACATAACAAAACCACATCGTCATTATTTAGTGTTTCCTGCGTTTGCGAGTTCCAACTCTGACAATGTTTTTGATTTATTTTGTTTCGAATTTTTGGAGTTAGAGATAATGCTTTGAGTGTTGCGTGATGTTCGATTATGCAAATTTATGTGTCCGTGAGCTTCGTTGAAGTATACGAACCTGGGAGCAAAAAAATTAAATGAAATAAAAAGAACGCCTGATCGTAGGTTAAATTACATCAGAAATAACGAAAAAAAATTCCCTTCCAAAGATAAGGACCACTTGGGAAACATAGAAAACTTTATCTCGATAAAATGGCCTTGGTTTAGGAAGCGGTCAGACAACAAAGCGATACACTGTGGAAACACAGTAAGGTGGAATATCTTTTATTGAGAACTCGACAGAATGTTTACTTTCTAAGACCCCGACGTTACTACTTAAACTGCTCGGTAATCGAACCCAATTGAACTTCATCCAACGATTGGGTTCGATTAGTGCGATAATCGAAAATCGAACCAAAAATATCATACAAGAGAGTTCGATTACGTTCGATTCCCGAAAGAGTTATAAAGTTAACCTCACTTTACTGTAGTTCCATTCCATTTTATGCTTCGTTTTCATCTGCCAACGGAGCTTTAATAGCCCAGAGTTAGATCTTTGTTTAGTAATCACCTTGAAAAATAGCCTCAAACCTTATCAAATCCGGGTCCAACTGAGTCGACACCAATCGAACGTTCGATTGAGTTCGAGTACCCAACTCAATCGATGCCAGTCGTGTGATTGATTTTATTATTGGGTCGATTAGCAACGTCAGGCCAAGACCGATCATAACTGTTCCCATACATAACATTATATGACTTGCCATGAACGCTATTACGTAATATCATGTCACAGCATGAGCGGGGATGCCTGCTGAGATTGAAGTCAATGGTGAACCTAGCTCCCAGGGTCTCTCATCTTACCGCCCCCGGAGGCGAGCGCCCCAGGGGATGGTACGATGAGAAACCCTAAGAACAAGGTTGGCCTTAATCCTGTTGGATAGGTATGGTACCCATTTAGCTACCCAGAGGTATTGTTCCATTCCCCCCCCCCCCCCCTCCCGAAATCGGCGATATAGAAAAAAACCCAAAAAAGGACCGAATCCAAAATTAAGTACGGGGGTCATAACCATTAGAACTTTGTTCTAAACAATTATTTTACACACAGAGAATTTTCCTGTTTGTATTGACTTATTGTATGTTGCGTTTTTTAGCCGCCTTGTGCCATCACAAGGTCTCACAAGAAACCGTCCTCCTTTATACCCTAAACTGATCTTAGTAGCAGCAATTTATTGATAAACTCGCAAACTTTAGATTAAGCAAGAAACGATCTCAATGAAGATGAAGAGCGATGATCAAGATGATGTGTCCGAGGTTTTGAACATACAAGGAAATGCTGCCGAGGAATCGCAACCCAGGCCTCAAACGACGGAACAAAATGAGGACCATCACCCTTCTGATGGGGGGTGGGCATGGGTTGTTTGTCTAGGTGTCTGTGTAGTCAATTTCTTGACTGTTGGACAGCAAAACTCCGCAGGGGTGGTGTACGCTGCTTTGATGGAAGAGTATTCTACACCAAGGGGAGAAACAGGTAACACATAGAGCACTTTTCCCATGTTTACATAGCCCCATCTTAACACTCGGAGGGTTGGGAGAATTCGAGATAGTTATGCAAACCCGAGACGTAATCAAGGATTTGCAGAATTGTCCCAGCTCCTCTGAGTGTTAAGATGAGGTTATGTAAACGTGGAAAAAGTGCTCTATTGCTTGTATAAAATAATTCTCAAAAATGTGCGCGAATCTAAAACGTTACAACCATGTTTACATACTCTCATCTAAACACGCCTATCGACCAATGGGAGCGCGCGTAGCAGCTCGGTTCTTTTATAGAATTTCAAGATTGTGCTAGTTTTTGTTAAAACTGAAAAAAAAAATTGTTTCAGTTCCCAGATGGAGACATTAACCTTTCCATACATTTATTTTGGTGTGTATGAATAAAGCGTGTGATGTTAAAAAAAAAACATTTATTTTGATCTTTGTCCTGAGAATGTGGCGCTGCATCAATACAAAATCTCTTTGTGGAAGACATTCTCTTTTCAACTGGACCCTTGTCAGCAATGTGTTGATATTGTTATGAGAAATTCGTCACCATTCATTGTACCCAAAACTGTTCATATTATTTAAATAAGACTGTATAAGAATTTAAGACTTGTTCTTCAAGAAGCACTTGAAAGTACTTGAGTAAAGTAAGGTGTTTTTGCTTCCCTTGTTACTTAAATGCACGTTCTCCAAGATATGTAGTTTTGTGCAGCTTTCATGATTACAGATGTTTCATTTTTTTTTGATAGCTTGGGTGGCGTCACTAGGCTCCAGCATGATGTATCTCTTCGCTGCTATTGGCACCTCCCTCGCTGAGCATTATGGGAGCCGAATAGTCGTCATTATTGGATCGTTTGTCTCAGCCTCAGGCCTTCTCGCCAGCTCGTTTGTAACAACCCTTCAACCTCTGTATGCGACCTACGGCGTTGTTTGGGGACTAGGCGCAAGTCTTGGGCTATTCCCTTCAATTGTGATTCTCACCAAGTACTTCAAAAGGCGCCTGGCCCTTGCTTCCGGGATAACTCTAGCAGGCGCTGCCTCGGGGGCCCTCGTCTATGGCCCGTTGATAGAGTTGCTGTCGACCAAATTTGGCATGTCAACGACGTTTCGAATTCTCGCTGCGCTGCAGAGTCTGATGCTACTAAGCGCGCTAACCTTTGTACCTGTAACCATGGCAACAGGGAGAAATCAAGCTTCAATGAGATTCGACTTCAGTATATTTAGCAACAGATTCTACGTGATCTGGGTGGCGGCACAGTGCACGTTTATGGTGGTATTTCTTGTACCTTTTGTTCATCTCGTGAGTTCCTTTGTTCGTGTCCATACATCGCGATCTGTTATGTAAAAGATAAGTTGTAATGTTAGGCTGAAGGGAAACACAAATGCAAAAGCGTAGAGTAATGGGAGGTAGGGGGGGGGGGGTGTTAGAGAGAGTTGGCGCTAAAGAGATGAAGGATTTAACGATTACCTTCTACGCTGATTGGCCAGGACACACTAGTGTTAGAAACCAGGGCCGGTTCAGTGTATTTGTAACTTATCGGTAAAGTTTGCTGTTTACTCTGTTTGGCCTTCTGTTTTGAGTCTGAATAATCTCGAACTACACATAACATAAGCAGTGAAAAACAATTTATACAAAAAAATTACTGTTTCTGTTAACTTTTACACCCATTGTAGGTAGAAACGTAGCCGCCCCAAAAAGTCAACACATAGTTACTAACAAAAATATGAATGCTCATCGACACCTTTAATCTTTTCTTCAGGTTTGTTTTGCAGAAGATAAAGGAGTCAACAGTACCAAAGCCTCATTGTTGACGGGTTACATGTCGATTGGAGGCGTGGTAGGAAGTTTAATTTTCGGTACACTATGTGATTATCCTCGTTTTCAACGCCTTCTAGTCTGCCCAGCGGCAGTACTCTTCATCGGTATCTCCACGTCTGCTGTTACCGTGGCAACGAGATACGAGTGGATAAGCGTGTACGCGTTCGCGTTTGGTCTGTTTGACGGCTGTTACGAGATGTTACTGCCCGTTGTAACGCGAGATCTCGTTGGCGTTCAAAAAGTTGGACATGCTATAGGCGCTTTGTACTGTTTAATGGCGTTTCCAAAAACTCTAGGTCCGCCCATGGCTGGGTGGATTTTTGACGTGTCAAAACGCTACAGTGCATCGTTTTATGTAACGGGAGGCGTGGCAATGCTTGCCGCTCTCATTATGTTTTCGCTGAACTGGGTTAAACCTGTTGATGTGGTTGAAGAAAGAGAAAGGTTATTGCCTTCTGAAGAGACCAAAGGATCACGCAAGCAGGTGGTATACCCCTGAGGCGAAGTCTGATTTTAAAACACAATTCCTTCGGTGGTGGAAAGGTCTGGAAATAACTCAATTTAGCCCCGAGAATACGCCCTGCCTGTGGTTTCCGTCAACTTGGTTGCTAAGCAACATGACGCCACCTTATAGAGACCTCGTGACTTGCTCCTAAATGGAGTGTTTTTGGTATTTCTGATTGGAAGATAGCAATTGGAAAAACAAACGATGTACTTGACAAAAAAGAGCCTGTCTCTTCCGAAGTCATGTTAATCTGACTGAACTGAGAGCAGTTTTACAAAATGTTTTTTTATGACGTAAGATGAAAGTGAAACAGTTCACTGTGAATCTTGCAACAGAGGTATTTCTGTTCTCCAAGGGTAAGACCCTTGAACCTTCTGGGTTATACAGGCGTGACGAAATTTAATCTATTTTTTTATGTATCCACTTAAGTACACGTTTCATTTTTGTCTATTTTTGATAACCAACCATATCACATATTTTCTTTATTATCATTTAAAATTTTGTAACCGTGTTATCTATATCTACTTAGCTTCAGTGTAGCCCCTGAAGAAGGTTAGTCCTGTCCAACAGAAGTACTGTAAATTTAACCTTTTTAGCCATCCAGTCAGCCTTTTAATTAGTTCATTACTTTATTTTACATGCTGGTCCTGATTTAAACCAAGATCCGGCTTCACCCCGCTGCTGTTTGTACAAGTGGTCCTTACATACAATTTTCCCATTTTAAGGCTACTGTTTATCCCGAGGGGGTAGGGGAATCCCATATTAAAACTCGGTAAATTAAGCCCCTAAAGGAGACCAATGTGGGTGTGTGGCTCAAGCTTTATTTAAGCCCTACAAAATACTACTTCATAATAAACTCGACCAGCAGCCGCTGTTCAGGAAATGACTCGATGGCCCGGTGGAATGGAAGAAATAAACGAGTTTTAATATTATTCCTCTGAGTGAACCCTAGAAGATACTTTAACAGCTAAAAATAGACATGCTTTTTCATTAACACTCTAAGTGAGACCAGAATCCTTGATTTCTGTCCCTTAACGTCGAATATTTCCGACCCCCAATATGGGAGTACTCTCCCCCCCTCCGCCCCCCCCCCCCCCCCCCCGGGCTGTTTGGCAGGTCTTTTGAAAACAAGTGTCCGCACCATGTCATCGATTGCACTTTCTGGTGACAAATGTTTCCTCACTGTTTATTTCGCAAGATCATTGGTAAACACTCATTTTTCCTGATGTTTTCCTTCTTTATGCGAGTTCTTATCACGTTTGTTTATTCCCGGAAAACATTAATCAATGTCGCCGTTTCAAGACAAACTGTCGTGCTGCAAGCCACACGGGGAAAAACATTTCCGGTAAAGATTACTGTGATAACTTACGCAATTACGATACATCGGCTTCACAGTTCTTAGCCCCTTTTCAAGTTTCGATTTTTCATTCCTAAACAGATAAATGCATACCCAAGAAAAGGACCAATTCCTTTTTGAAGCAAGTTATATCTGATCTTCGTGACTGATGCAGTTTAGCTCGTATTTTGGTTGTTTTTCATGTGGCAGTAAAAATGTTAAAATTGTGTTTTTGCTTTGACCTTTATAGTTCAGCACTAGTTATGCTGTACTTAACCCTCTTTAAACCCTATTTGTTAACAAGCATTAATAATATGCAGTCAACACTTACGGCTTAGGCGACAGATGTAGTGTTGAACCCCTACAAATAGGTTTAACGCGGTTCTAATTTAGTTTAATTCCAGCGCAAAAATCTCCGATTCTTTCTCGGTTAAAATATTTAGACATTCGTGAGAGCATTGCAGGACAGGGCCGCCTTTCATCACTGCCGGCGGATTTCGTGAAAGCCAAGCCTACCGGGAGTTAAGAGGGGCAACGCCAGTGTTCATGTGTCGATTACCCCTGCCTATTCTCTTTCGCTGTGTGAATTCTGGAAGGAAATTTTAACCAAAGCTGTTTTGTTTGGGCCATTCTCAACGCCCATCAGTAATACGTAGGCAATGGCAGATCGCTGGGACCACCTAGCAAACAGTTGTTTCATTTACTGAACTATCTCCTTCCGGAGATAGTTATCAGTTTAGCCCGTACTTAATTCTTTGCAGCGGTTGAGTGCAAGAGGCTGTTTGGCGCCCGTAGTTCAAGGGCTGGGTGTGCCTCTAGATGGTCCCTGTTTTTGCCCCCAGCGCCGTCTGCCCTTCTGCCCTCTGAAGACCTGTAGAAGTAGTTTTCACGTTGTAAACCACCATAACCTCACCACATCCTTCAGTCACCGAGACCTCGTGAGAAATGTCGCTTACTGTAGGGCATTCATTTATATTTACGGTATGCATGCGAACATGTTTATACTTGCCGGAATTAGATAAATGATAACGTCATGTTCCCTATTTCGCGTTTCGTGAAGGAAATGGAGACAGAGTAAATATTGCTTGACACGGACTTGTGATATCATCGAGATGAAGATAAGTGTCGTATCGCTTAAATACCACCCATTATTTCATTTTCTCTTTTTTTTACCAGAAGCTGATCTGTCCGCAATGATTTCACAGCTTGGATTTTGTACTTGATATCTGAAGATCGTATTCACAACATAAATCTACGAACACAAATTCGTTCACGGCAAAATATAGCTAAAAATGTAAGCAAACAAATCCATGGAAACACATGCAAACGAAGCCAAACGCTTCTAAAAGAGATAACAGGTATTTGCTGGTAGGCGTACCCGACATGATTAGTTTTACCTTTGGCCTTGAATCGAATGCGTCGACCATATGTTTTGGGGAGGGTTAAGAAAACCATTTTCTTTCGTCGAGACTGCAAAATCGTTTCAGAGGATTTTAATTCAAGCGAAACGAGACATTTTTTTTTTGCTTTTAGCACATTTCCCGCTTTTTCGTGCTGACTTCGGCTCTCCTCTCACGTGATACTAAAAATTATAAACAAAGAATTTTTCCTCTGTAAGGTAAATTATGTAAACAAGAGATTGTTTTTGTACTTAACCTTTAAGGCTTAATTTGGTGGCAAGAATTTGCAGGTCTTTTCACTTTCTTGGGAGATCGCCAAATGAGTTTTCCCCCTGTATCACCTGTCGCTATAATTCCTCTAATCAGGTACTCAAAACGACGAAATGAAGTTTAACCTGACCATAGATGTCCGGTGATTCAAAGAGATATTCATATATCTAGACACAGAGGTCGTGTAATTGTCGGCAAATCGATGCAACAAATAGATTGGTATTGATGAGGATTCGCTGTGTTGATCACTGATAATCAAAGACGTGAGCAAAAGGCCAAGGCTTGGAGAGTAAAACTTCTGAGAATGTTTTCTTTCCATTTGATCTGTACCACGTTTACTTGTGATTACGTACACGATTTCAAATCATTAATCTTCACTTGTCAAAGATTATGTTAATAGTCATGAAATAGCTGGACTTGTAGATTTTCACACTAAGGTGAAAACTGTTTTATTAAAGAATCCGATAATCTTTTCCCACCAGTCAGATAATCTTTCCCAACGGTTTACTTAACATAAACCATCTGTGGAGTCATTGCCCTGCTGTTTGATTCTTGAAGCCTCCCGATGCTTCGTCTCTAGGGGAGGGGCGCCATAAAGATGTAACTTAAGCTTATAATCTTAAATGCTTCCATTAGAAAGGGACAGAATCGTAATGAGGATACAGAGAAGGAAGAACACGATAAGGTCCTGCGAAAGCTTGATACTAACTGCAAAAGGCTGGGCGATGAACAATCAATTTAGTACT
Organism: Catalaphyllia jardinei; assembly: GCA_022496165.2. NCBI lineage: Eukaryota > Metazoa > Cnidaria > Anthozoa > Scleractinia > Caryophylliidae > Catalaphyllia > Catalaphyllia jardinei. The sequence goes on along the minus strand of CM042759.1, from coordinate 17,699,088 downwards.
TAAGGATCATCTTCGACAGACTCTTTTCATGACAAAATCGCCAAAGGAATTGATGGATTTAATTTTAGTACATTGACCTTTTTATTGTCAAAGACAAGGACTGTTTCAAAAAAGTTTAAGTCTGTTTCAGTGACTGAGGGATTGGATTATCAGTCCGGTGTCATATTTCACTGAATTTGAGCTGATAACTTCCCTCGGCTACTCGTCCTAGGCACGGATATGGTGTAATACCCCTGCAGTTTACGGGACCTCCCTAGTGATAGGAGCGTCCCTGAGCGCGGAAAAGCGCTGACAGAGATACCGAATGTCCTACCAAAGAACACATAGTCCAAGCGAAGTCTCAAGTGCAAAACAACAACCACTTTCATGGATGTTCGACTTCCTATCCCTAGTATGGGTTATCAATTAGCAACAAGAAACTGAAAAAATAAGACTGATGATAGCCGAAATGTCTAAATTAATGATTTGTAATTTCTTTAATGTTCTGACTGAATTGGTCATAAGTTGAGTTTTCATCAGCTCTTACAACGTCTCAACACAGCTTCGCTTGTTAGACTGAGTTATTTTTAGTTCTTGTGTTTGATGATGAGTTAAGCAATAGTGCAATATACATAGAGTTTGAAACTCCTTTGGTATGGTTTTTTCATCGATCCAGTATACTTTTCTTGGCGAAAGGTTGAATAGAGATCATACAATAAAAGGGTAAAAATTGGTTCAGGCGAGTGGTCCTTAAAGCCGAAACTTATCCCGGTTTTTGTAGCATGAAGCGATCAGAAGTCTTTCTTCTCCCTCCTGGATTAGATGCTAGCCCCTTGAAGACCAGTTTTGTTTTTAAGTTGGCCTGGCCTCTATCGTTAAGCTTTTTAGCTTTGGACGCAAAAAAAGTATGGCGTATCATAAAAAACCGACAAGAGACTTCAGTGATAGAACAAAGGTCCGTGACCAGACGAAACTTCTCAACCGAGTCAAAATCAGAAGAGATACACCTAATTTTGGCCTATCAGCAACTAATAAAAAAGAGACCAATTAAATTTGAGGATTTGCAATAAAAAATGATGTGCTGACTTCCTACTTATCCTAATGATTTTTTTCAAACCATAATTAACCGTAGTACGGACTGCTTCAAATTGAGCTTAATTTTATTTTGAACTCAAACTCGCCACTTTTTCTTCACTATGTTCGCCTGAATGCCACTGATCTGGAAACCATAGTCCCTGATAGAGAGTGCTAACGCTCTTCAAAGAACAGACATTTACTTCAACAAATATATTTCTACAAACTTACTGGATCGTCGGATCTTAGCAAAGCAATTCCTCTTTACTCCTCCTTGGGAAGACAATTCCCTCACAGGTAAACAGATTAGTGATGATAATTTATATACATATGTCTGGATTTATGAAAATGGTGCTAAAGAATTCGATTTCACCTTGTTTTCACTACTCTTTTAGGCCACCTAAGGGCCACGTTAAAGGGGAAAAAACTGAGGAAAGGACGGCAAGAAAAGGTAGATAAACAGGTGGAGGAGGAGAAAAAAGACTGACTTTCATTTTAATTTTTATATCGTGACTTTGGAGAGAAAAAAAACGCCCGCTTGGCGCGCGATTTCAATTCTTTAGCACCATTTTCATAAATCCAGACATGCATCTAGAGGGACAGACGGGCTACTTGAGTCAGGCATCCTTGAAGCTGGATTGGTTTGTCCGCACTAAGGGTGCTGATCCCAAAACATGTCAGTACAAAACTGCACAGTAGGTCAACGCTACGAACACTATCACTATTTTATACACTTGTCCAAGCGTCTTTTGATAGCGACACTGCAGTTCCAGTGTTTTCACTCTTTATTCACTGACTTAAAATATGCATGCTTTCTGCAGATAATTACTTGACAGGCTGCAAAATTCACAAAATTTAAACAGGAACTACAACAGTATTTTGAGAAAATATGTGAACTGAAGAAAACGCATTCGTAGAGAAAGACACTTGCTAAAAATACTTGCTTTTGTTAAGAAAGGTGTTTCCTTTTCTTTAACGATAGAAAAGTTAACAGCAAAGCGATTTCAACTAAAATATATTGCATTCAGTCACAAAAGCAGAATAGTTTCAAATCCGCCGCTGTTTTTCTATACATGATTTTACACCAAAGATACATAAAAAAACGATGATTCCTCATTAAGTAATCTCATTCACACCGATTTGAAATTCCGAAATAAATAAATCTGCATTCCTTTTCACAAATAATATACAGTCAGACTTGGAATACGGTAGTTATCTATATATATACAAGGAAATCTAATCTTCGCTGCTCACTGTAGGAGAATGCAAAGTCAATGGCCGCCCTTTTGTGTTGAGTCTTGATATCTCAGTGAAACTCTCCTGAACTACGCTCGCTTCTTTCGATAGCTCCATGATTTTGTATGCATGTATGCCACACGAATTTTCTCGGTCGTTTCCTTTGTTCTTAGCTTGAGGGCATTGTGTTTGTAAATCTTCAGCGGTTTTAGTTGTTGTTAAATCTTGTGTTTTCTTCTTAGCGTCTTGATTTTCCCTCTTTTGTTTTCTCCATTTCGCCCTTCTGTTTTTGAACCACACCTGAAAGAGTAAAAAATAGTTATCACTTGATAATAAGTATTGTCGTTCTAAACTGCGTGCTTAGGGGGTTTGTTTTCCCATGCTCACCAGCTGTGGTCGATGCAGCCAAAAGAAGTTTTCCCTCAGTTCGTATAAATCTCTGGGCATGTATAGGTCAGTTTTCTTCATTTCTTTGTAATTCTTAATTTCAAAATTGCAATTATCTTGCAGTTTCAATTATAAGTTCAAATTGAGCTTGATGTGATGTAAACTGTGGAAAGACTATAACAATACACCCCGCTAACGTTTGAAGACTGTTAATCGGATTAACTGCTGCACCGTATCTAGGCGGTACCTACTTAAATGTGAAATTAAAGGGGAATTGCTATCAGAAAAGGCTACAGAAAACGGATAATACTGATACTGGCATTAAAAGATCCTCAGTGTCAACGTCTTTTAAGACCCTTCTAAATCATTGAATCAAACTGAATAGGCAAAAGATAAAAAAAAGCATCAGCTATTAACCATCTCAATGAATATTTTCTGACTAACTTGAACAGTTAAAAATCCATTCCACAATATGTAACTTTGAGCCAAATTCGGCAAGCAAATGTTTTGAAACGTGAAATCTCAAATACTGTCGTCTTTCCTTTTCAGAATACCCGTTTCTTGGTAAAGGCTTGTCATCATAAAAAAACTGCTTTCTTCGTGAAATTTCTTGTAGGAGGAAAATCCTTTCGATGTCGAGGCGCCTGTCCACGAAATATGTTACTGGAGTATTATATCATATTTTATTTGAGCAGCTAAAATTTTCTTCATAATCCATAAAGGAATTGGACTTGTGAACAAGTTGGTAACGATTGTATTTAAGGAAGAACCCAAAATTCAGAAACTTTTCTTGATCTACAAGTCCAGAGTAATTGTGGGAGCTATTTGGTTATTGCAAGGTATTGAAGCTATTTTCCCTTACTTAATTTTTGGTTTTTATTTTTGCCTTTCTGGGCATCAAATTAGTTTGTCGTGGTGAAGTTTTAGCTCCGCAATCTAGGTTGGTCACTCAAACTCCTCTTAATTGCAAAGTCAGGAATTTTAACAGCACCACAATCTATTTTCTGAGTAATACTGACTATTTACATCGTTAAGTTCCAAAGACTTAACAACTATCATGTGAAAAAGATGAGAGAAAGGAAAATTTATTTCTATAGCCAAGGTCTGGAATAGTCGCCAGTTCGTTCCGTAAGGCAACTGCTGCTGAGATTATGACGAGAAAAGTGTTCGCTCCGATCGATCGAATGAGCGTCTGTTTGAACGCAGAATCAGCCCAGAAATATCATCAACTTAAACCAAAGTTGAACACAAATTGATATGATTAATTCTGACCTTTATACGCGGCGAGCTCAAAACGACTGAAAATAGTGATTAAAAGAAACTTTGGAGAACGTGAAAGTGTAACTATAAACGCAAGCTGAAAGGTTGTTTCTTGTAGCATGTAACCTAGATTTTCGTGTAACTGCAACATGGAAAACACATCCCTGAAACATTTTAAGATCTCAGTGCTTCAGCAAAAAAAAACGAAAATTAAATAATTTAAAGGAAGACTTACAGAGCAAGATCAATTCGCGAGTAGAAGAAACTGCAACAAACACCTGAATACATCGAACACAAACTAAAACTGACCCCACAAGGTTGAAAACAACACAAACATTCCTCGAATAAATTAAAATCCGTGGAGTGCACATCGTTACTATAAAGAAACCGAGATTGCGGACCCTATAAATGCTATGTGAACTTCTTTCAAATTGTTAGAAAAAAAAACACGCCGTAGTTTTAAAGCATATGGTTAGAGTCTCGGTGCATTGACTCAAACTAGAAGAAATCACAATAACACTTCCTACCAGCCGCAAGTTTTGGATTAATCCGGCATTTCAAGTCGCCTTCTCTATTCTGTCAACCCTCGTTAAGGTTTACATCTAACTACTAAATGAATATAATGTAACACCGATATGTTTTTCACAGCATCCAAGTGTTAAAATAAGTAAATCCTTCCCCCTTGCTTGAATTTGAAACCACAATTTATTTTACACCCAAGAGAATCGAGTTCTGTTCATGTCGCGCCGCTGTTTGTGGGTGGATAATTAATGTGGTGTGAAATGTAACTTTTTTTCACTGATACACAACAGGGAGCTCGAAAAATAGACTTGAATAATTTCGAAGTTAAAAATCTCTTCACCCTGTCATTTCCAATTGGGCCAAAACACTCAGGAACGAAACTGCCTCGACAATTTACTGCATCGACGGTAATTCTGATGGTGAACACGGTTTAAGAATTGATTCCTTCAGTTGTTGAAGAATCTGGCTTTTTTTTGTCCGCTTCCGAGATAGTCGCATACTGCAGAAATTCCTTGCAAAAGGATTAAAAATGAAAGTGCATGAAAACTCTAACAATTCATGGTTGAGAAGCACACATAAGAGTGGCTCCATCGTTAGTAGGTAGATTGTCCCGTTCTAGAACGGCAAACCAACTGAACATAACAAGTTAATAGACTTTTGCATGGAGATTTGCTTGGCTGAAGCTTTTCTGCTGCAAGTTAATAAATGCTAGAGGTCTCTTTAAAATAGTTGTCAAATCTGGGTTACATTAGCAACAATGTGTGTCAATAATCTACAAATATAGAAGACGTCTTTACGAGTCCCGTGCAAACATTTGGAGGAAGAAATCTTCACCTTTAGATGAAAGCTATGTTCACGTACTGTTTCCCAGTACTGTACATGTTTTGGAAGAAAAGAAACTCAAAAAACGTGACTTTATACGGGTCTGCTTCTATACAACGCTCTAATATCAAACATCGAGGAACGAGAAAAGTACGCAAATATTCGATTGCCTGCAAGAGGTGGCTGAGGACCGCACGTATAGTGAATGCAGGTTATGGGGGGAAATTCAGCGTTGTTTAGTGGGTTATTCTCAAAGCGTTTCTGATTTGTCATAAAAAACAGCATACTAGACTATGTTCTTCCTAACGACAGACGTTTTTTCACGCTTCTAGGAGGAAGGATAATGTTTTAAATAAAAAGAGAAGTGAGAAGTGTCAAGAGAGATGCGGCTAATGTAAACTACTCGAATTTAGATCCGTCTTCCGTTCTACTCAGGAATGTTTGTTAAAAATGTTTTTGTCTTCAAAACTAACTGTTGATTACGATAGTAAACTTTGACAAAAAGACCTAGAAATCTATCGTCTTGAAACAATGTTACAGGAAATTGGAAATTCACGACGAATGATTGAAAGAATGAACCTGACTGCATTCCCGTTTGAATTGGACAATTCACAAGTATGCCTCCGTCTCATACGCAATTATGAACTGTTCCCTTTGATTAAAAAAGTCTCTCTATGTTTACTCTGGTGTTTCTTAACCTAGGTATGACTTTCTTGATTTAATTACACTTTCGATGCCTGGGGTTTATAAAGCTCGAGAATTCACACGTCCTCAAGACGTACGGTCGCCACGAGGGTAAATCTGGTTAAGACAACACGGAGACTGTGAAAACGGTGTTAAACTCGAACGTCAGAGGTGTTTTAGTAGTGGAAAGCTCTTCTTTCCGTTTCTCGAAATAAACTGAATTCTATAAAGTTTCGACAAATAATCACAAAACTTGAAATAAACAGAATCATGTCACATTGATGGAAGCCTACAGAGAATGGGTGTAACACGAATATGAACGGATGCAAACAGCGCCAAGGTGGCGTCGAAGGCTCCGTTCTTTCGAAATCACTTTGACTCGTCAATGAAAAGTACTTAAAAGCATGCTTCTAAGACAAAAAAAAACAGGAAATTTATAAAATCTAAGTTTAAAGGTACTTGATTCATAGTCAGTTCAGCATGCTAAAGAGTGCTTTGTACCCGTACCTCGTGCTCTACAACTCCAGAGATTTTATCACTTGTTGATGCGAGAGCTGACACGTCTAAGAAAAGCATTACCTGGTCCTGTTCCTATCTCATTCTCCCCAGAACACTATTAAGAACGCTGCAACAACTTCTTCACGTTGAAAGCTCAAGATTGTTCAACGATGAGGCACGTTATCTTGGGACGGGCCGCGTTACTCAAACGCATCGGAATGCCCTTGTCACTCAAAATTCTGGACGTGCCAGGGTTGTGTAAGGGCATTCTAGTGAAATCATTAATCTTCCGAGTTTTGACAGCATTATGCTATCGTATTTACTCCACAATTATTACGATTACACTGCGGTGCCCTTAGTGAACCAGCAATAGCATCAGGTAAGCTGAGACGTGCTTGTTCAATACAAAAACAGATTTAGATTTTGCTGGTGTGCGGGAATTTTTGTTTGGAAAAAAGTGTGTAAGGGAGGTATTTGTTGTCGAGTTCATTATTATTATTATTTTTTTCTCAAAGCAAATTGATAGCTGTTTGCTGCCATTAGTGTGAATCGCTGCGAGAGGTTTACCTGGTCAAGGGCCATTTTTTGGTTTCCTCCGTTAGAAGCGGTGAGAGGCAAAAATTGCTTTTATGGCCCGTTTCCGCGAGTTTGCCCCCATTGACATGAAACACTTCGATAAACGAGTTGAATCGTTGTTATATAGCGAAAAATACACTCCTTACCATTTCGTCAAAGGGCAGAGTCAAGGATTAAGTGGAAATAATATTCAAAAGCAACATATTCTGTTTGTGCAGGATAAACAAGAGACATTAACTGAAGCACGCACACGATGGCTTATCTACTTGCATAACAGTTAATAAATCATGATATCTTACCTCGACGCGTTCTTCCCTTAAGTCTACCTTCATTGCTAGTTCTTCTCGGAGAAGAACGTCGGGGTAGTGTGTCTTCTGAAAAGTGCCCTCAAGTAGCTCAAGTTGCTCTTCTGTGAATATCGTACGATGTCGCCTCTTGCGCTTTGGCTGCGAACGCAAAAGATCACCAAATCGCGGAAATCCTGCAAAACAAATTCGCGAAAACGATGGAATTAGTGAAGCAGAGTAGGGCGACTTGGCTGTTTATCTTCACTTAGGTTCTCTGTTGGTATCACACACAGCATCTGTTGTTAGAACTCGCTAAGCTTTTGAAACCTTAATCTGTGGGTATGAGAGTTGGAAGGATAGAGCGAATTAAAGTGTTAGCGAGATTCGGGGAGTAACAAAATCGTCAAGTAAGTCCTTCATTCGATGTAATGATCTTACAAACGGCACCACGTGAGCTGGGACTGCCGTTTTCTCTAGCTGTAATCTGCCACAGGACTCAGTCAGTGAATTATGCCGGTCAGCTGTAAGCGCTGCGCAGAGCCAACTCGGGAATTCTATCTACCTGTTGAGATGAAATACAATGTAAAGAGACAATATTACTGTACCGATATAGCCTGGAGCCAGAGGTATAATTGGGTACGGGTGTGGAATAGTATATGGCATGCATCGCTGATGGGTCGGCCGCGAAAGAATGCTCTCAATTGTAAAGGAGGATCTGAAGGCGGACATAGTCCCTTGACCCGAAATTAAAGTCTAACCAAAGATCCTTAAATACCGTGTTCTTAAACACTGTTCAACAACCGGCCGGAAGAAGTACACTCGCTCGGGGTCACCGAATCACACTGACTGACTAATAGACCCAATATGCGAGCCGCTTTGTATCCAAAAAGGATTTACGAATTACTTACAGTGTTAATTCGCTACGTCATAAGAGGTGTTTGTCTAAACCGAACAGCCTCTCAGCGGCCGGGGACAGCTCGTCGGAAATCAACCAATCACAGAGCAGAAGGGTAATTGAAATTTGATTAAAATAACACAGGGAGCCGAGTCAATTAGCTTGAAATTGTGGCATTTACTGACAGCGTCTTTTTAGTAATTGGCGAGAGGGTAATTCGCAAATTGTGCAGGTATTGGTAAAGTGATTGACAGATCTATCATTTTAAGCCCCGCCCCAACGATTTAGAGGTTAGTGCAGCACGGGTTCGAGTACTCATTAATCCTTTGTTTTTTTCCGTATATGAAATAAGCATTACACTTCACTTACAGCTAAGAATATGTCTACCACAGAACTTAACCCTTGGTTGAACTCTTTTGTTCTAGATAAACATTCTCTTGAAAGTATAAGGGCCGCAGAGTGACAGCTGAAATGTATACACGGATAATCTTGCGAGAAACGTGTCAGCAAACTCGCATGAAACTCTCCGTCAACCTCTCTAGTGGAGTTGAGTTACATTCCGCAAATGGACACCCAGACAAGCCTACACTGCCTAGACCTTATGTTTTCTACTTTTCTTCAAACAAACATTTACAGCGTCGCATTTATAACAAACGCATTGCAACTGTTTATATATTGATTTGAGGCTCTTTTCTAGCCTAGAGGCTATTATTTTGGGCGCGAAATTAAAGGCGTTCTAAAGACGTTATCGAAGTTCCCTGTTTTGACACCTTTGCTTGAGATTTGCTTTCCTTTGGCGGTAAAACTTCAGTAATCTGCAAACTGTGTGAGAGAATTGAATTGGCGTGTAATTACTTAATTATCGCTTTAATTACTTTTGTCTTGATTCTGTCTCCGGTACTTTAGTTACTTTAGGAACTGTACGTTCCGAAAATCATCTTTTTCCTAACATCCAAATGTTGTTATTGAAAAATCTATGCAAACTACAATTAGGGACTTCATGAAGCGAAATTACCTCACCATTGAGGTGTACAAGTTTCCTTGCTAATAATTGACGGCTTTTTATTAAATTCTAAAAGTTCTGTTGTACTTCAACGTGGGGGAACTCAAATCCGTTGTGTTAGTTTAATAACGTTGCTTTGTGTTTCTAATTTCTTGATTCTTTAAGGGGGTATGTTTGCTCGAACCTGTTTACCTGGATTTAATGAACATTATTTTATGGCTTTGTTAGTTTTCTCTATTTCCTAATCTTTAATTTGTTTTCCGATCCTTTCGATTCTATGCTAAGACCTGCCAGCCTTTTGTATTTCTCAAATTTTCGACGTTTCGTGTTATTAATTTCTTTAGACTAGATTTTTCGAGCACCGACGTTGTTTAGTATCGTTTTATTTCAGCGCAGTTCGGTGCGGCTTATAGCACGTTTTGCCCGACCAGACATTCATTCACCTTTGGAGCAACAATGCGACAGAACAGCTCTTAGCCGGCTAGTTATAGCGAGAAACTGGTATGAGATTAATTCTTTCTTCCTTTGGCGTCTTTTCACAGCTCATTTCGAATTCAAGTTAGTCTTGTGGAGATTTGACGAGAGTTTCTTATTTCTAGACTACGACTGGTCAGGGAAGGTGAATTGAACTGTATAGTCTTAGTTGGCAAGCTAGTTTTCAAGAGTGGATGGGTTTTTGCTGCTGGCGAGCTTGCTTTTTGTAAGAAGTTTGTGATTCTTCGCGCAGTATTGCACCGAGAAAATGATAAAAACAACTCTCAGCGGATGACACTTTGTCAGTAAGGAACTCCCGTACCTGTAGCAAATAAAAGCGTCATTCCTTTAACCGGCATAGTAAAATGTCTGTTCCTATGTGTCTATCTATAAAGCTGTTTGGTCTCGCCAAGCTATACACAAGTATCCTTTTTCTTCTTTGTTCTTTTAAATCTGTTTGCTATACGTACAGTACATGCGATGATGAAAGACATCCGAGAAAACATGGGTTCCGCTTATTTTTGTGGTTAACACCTTTCATGGTTATCGTGTCACTAAAAGACTGTGGTTTTTATCGAAAGGAACTAACAAACGATAGATTACATACGGCTGTAATGTTTTATTTTTGGGTTAGAACAATAAAAACAAGAGAAATAAAGTACCTTAGTTTTGAAGTCTATCTGCAAGTGCATGTGCAAGTGAAAAACTGCAAAGAAAAACGGAAAGAAAACTGTACCACCTCTGCTGATGTATGTGGAAAGCAAAATGCAGAATTCTTCACTCGACTCAACGATAGATATCCATCATATCTGAGCGACTTCATATGCAGACTATCCTTTTAAGTGCTGTCGTACATGCATTGCAGTTTATTTGACAACTTTTTTAGATGCCACATATGGATACCTATACCTTCAAGTATAGTGCCTTCACTGATTCAATTTGATGGGGTTCTAATGTACAGAATGACAGAATAGGCAGGTTCAAAGGGAAAACTGAAGCAGACAGAAGGTCTGACACTGATTCACAAAGGAATATAATGTCATATAACTTGCGACTCTTCTTCACATTTCGTGATACCGTGTTGGAGCTGGATACAACAGAGTGATCGAGAAATATCTTGCCATTAAGAAAGATCCTTGAGTTGCTATTTTTGATTATTCCCTAGACTTTAGATCCAAGACTCTGTTATTTTAGCATTGTACTCGGCAACGTTGATCTGTTAAATAATAAATCAGGGGTATCTACATGCGCATCAGACAAAGATGGTTCATCGGCCCGTCTTGTTTATCGTTCTCAGTCAATGAGACAATGCAGAGGCATTCAAAATGGGGCGTAATTCTTTAAAGATATGATCCGAATAGCTTGGGAAAAGTAGAAAATGGGAAATGCTCAGCCTAATTTCTACTGCAGTCTGTGGTAATCGCTAAAAATGCAAAGGTTTGCTAAACCCCCAACAACGAAGTTTGCTTCACTTTCTGATAAAGTCGAGATAGATCTTCACCAAAGTCAAAGACTTGGTAATTAAACAAGCTTAAAAACCTTTTGGAAGAGAGTTATTTTACCAGATTTCGCCACAGTTCCGGAATGTTTTCTTGTCAAGAGTTCAAACAACTTGTAAAACTCTTTGAAAGCTCTGCGGCCAACCATGCATGCCACCGCTTCTCGCGTGCGAGCGGTATTAACCAGCGGTAGATAACAGATAAGTAATCGTGTTATAACAGGCTGGGAGGGCAGTGACGGGTTATCTGTGAATGGTGAGAAAAGCTATTTTTATCTACAAGAAAACGACCCTAAAAAAACCGAAGCTTTGAGGGTGCCTTGCGTATGAAGTAATAATTCTGTAGTAAGGTTAGAAAAGGTTACACTGATCTATTTTTGAACACGGTTTTCTTCAATATTTTGTTAGGAAATTGATAACCACACTACATTTTCAACCTAATTGCACCAAACGATTTTTTAAAGAGAGAAAATCTGGTCACTTGTCTTTATCAACAGAAAACAAATTCTCTCCATCCTCCTCTGGACTTTCTTTATAAACTGCTTATGAGAAATCGCCCCCTAAAACGTGAGTTTCCTTATATCCATCCGAGTTGATGTCAGATAATTTCGGGAAAAATCTAGCGTTAAAAGTTGTTTCTGTTGCCTTTCAATCAGTATACATCAAATAAGCTGCAACTATAGGGGAAATATTAAACAATGTCATAATTATAAAGTCGTTAGCACAATCCCAGCGGAAAAACCGACACTTGAATAAGGCGTGGTGTCCGTGAGGTTTTTGAACTCGTGAGGGAGGTGAAGACATCGTGCGAATCCGCATGGTCGCCTTATGTTATCAAAATGATCAAATTCAGCTGCAATCGTTGATTCTGCATATCTCGATTAGCTATAGATGCAAACGTATTTATTTGCAGGTCAAATTTGCGTAATTCTGCATTGAAAACCCTCTTTTTGCGAGTTGAAATCTGACGCTGCGTCTATTTATAATAAAGACTTCATGCTTCATAGTGTGATCAAGATTTAATATCCTCTTACAGCGTCAATACATTGCGTTGCCGTCTGGTAGAGAGAATAACGATAACCATCAACTGCAACTTACCGCATTTCTCAGATCAGCCCGGCACTTAATTCTTAAAACTGATATTTAGCGACATTGATCGACGAGGAATCATGAACTTAAGCTTGGCCTAGAGTCGGTCAAAATATTGTCGCTCTCTCGTCTAAATAGAATGAAAGGAAGGAATGGCCCAAAGCCTGCAAAATTTCTTTGAACAGCTAGAACCGACAACAAAAAAGCGGAGAGCGACGGAGCTGGAGAAACATAGCGTGTGGAAAAATTAAGGGCGCTCCAGGAGTTTTTAAAGATAATTGCTTATGCTTTTTGGCCCAGAACAGCAGGACAACGGGACAAAATCTAAAATGCTTTAGCTCTTGGCAAACAGAAGTTTTTATTGGTAAACAAACTGCTTATTGCTTGTTTATTGTAACTAGTTTCGATGACTTGTAAGGGGTAATCTTTCCGTATTTGTTGGGCTCACATTCCAGCGTTTACTTTGTTTTCTTTCTACGAACGACAAAGTGATTGTTTGTAATGTTTGCTTGAAGAGTTAAGAGATTATTTCGCTCGAGGAGGTCATTTGATTCAGTGTGTTGCGGGGGAGTCCACAACTGTTCACCGTAGAAACTGTGACTTTATTTATTCATGAACCCATTTTATTCAGTCATTAACGCCGTTGAAAGTGAGGTCGTTTCCAAATTGCGTCGCAATCGCGTAACAGTTAAATTGATTAAAACAGATTCTGATCTTGGTTGATCAACTTAAGACCTAATTTTGAAAACTCAGCTAGGCTGGTGTCCACGGATCAGACCGACTATAAATTACAAGCTTGGAATTCAGATGTGTACAACCGAGAATGTTATTTCTAAATTAACATTTCAAGGT
>CM042759.1:17660276-17665804 GCA_022496165.2 Catalaphyllia jardinei | reverse complement strand
CTCTCTCTCTCTCTCTCTCTCTCTCTCTCTCTCTCTCTCTCTCTCTAGATGAAAAGTGTGGCACTTCAGTAACATTTTTGTCTCTCTAAAAAAACTTGCAGAAAATAACGCGCTTTTTCATGGCACACTTTGTGCGACTCTAGCAAAGTATATTACATGTTTTGACGGAGTTTGACTTTGACAGGATAATTCATTTGCATTTTAAGGGCCTTTTTACACTGAAAACGGTATGTAAGTGCCAAAGCTAAGGGTATCGAAAACAAAAGAAGAGTAAAACCCAATTTTGCCGGCAATGAATGGATAGATGGAAGCCTAATAAATGCTGGTATATTCCCCCTCCCACCCCGTACATTTTAGATACTGTTTTGTAGAGATTACAGGCAGACGGGTTGTAATGATATGAATTTTCATCTACGTTCAAGTTTACCGTTTCAGAAAAAGGCCAAAAGTTGACATTTCAAAATCGAAAGACTTATTTTGTTCGTTACATTCAAGAAAAAAATTTGAAACTTAGATATGTTATAGCCCAATTACTAAGCAGTATTTTCTGCAAATTACAGGTTTGTAGCTGGTGTATTTTTGACAGGACAATCAATTTTCTGCAGGCATGTCTTGCTGTTAATCCGGGTATTTAAAGTGCCACAATTGATAAAATCCGCTAGAAATTGCGACAAGAGGAGAATTTAACTTACATAGCTACGATTTCCATGCCCCATAGTCCAAGTAATTTCCATTTATATATCTTGTTGCTTGTGCAGTTACAAGGTATTAGCTTTAAAGCTGTTGGAGTTATTGTGAGAAGATGTTCACCCTCTATGAGCAGGAATTAACTACACACCTGGTGTGGTTGTGTTAAGGCACTTTACTCTTTGGGAACAGTTTATATTTCATACCTTTCACCTTCCAAATACTCGAATTATGTTGCTCTTATAGACGGTTCTATTTCTACACAATCATTTATTTTACCTGAGCTGAAGTAGAACTCCAGAAAACGTCATTTTTACTATATAGTATCATGCAAGATGTATCGACAAAGTGGTAGTGGTTGTGGGGTGATATTAGTTAAGGTTGCTTGAGACAATAAAATAGTCCTCAATACCAATTAGGTTCTTGTGGAAGGAATTGCTGAAAACACGAGCGTGAGCACATGAGTTGACCACCGTGAGTAACTAGCCTTATGGGGTGCTGTTGGAAGCGAAAACGAAAATCGACGGGCACCAGAGTTTCTTGAACAGCTCAGTGATACTCAGAACAAATGGCCTTCTTCTAAATTTAAGGTGTGACACATACACTGTACGAAAGGATAATGCCCCTAATTTCATTCATTAGCGATCAGTGATTTTTAAAATGATCTCCTCCTGACGCCTGGGTTTTCACGGAAGGAGAAATAACTCGTGGAGCGTTAGCTGCATCATTAGTTGTTTTTTACACCATCGACAGTTTGGTCGTCCGGATATATCTCCCCACAGCAAATTGTTTTTACTTCTTGGTAAGATTAAAAGGCGGTCTCGTGAAGTATGAGCTTATCTTCGAGCGCCATTAATTTCAAAAGGAACTTTTTGCTGCGTTCGCCGAGAAAGTGAAAGAGCCCCCCCCCCCTCCCGTCCTCCACAAATAGCCGCCCCCTTCGAATATGCCCCTTCTATGGGCCAAGATTTAAAAAAAAAGCGCCCACCTGCCCCTCCTCTATTTGGTGAACGAGTAATATGTACAAACGAAAGATAACTTGCATGTAGACGTAAAAATCATAGATTTGGATGATAGAAGCTATCATAGCAAAAGCGAATTGTAGTAACCAGAAGCCAACATTCTACTGAAAAGAAAAATGTAAGATGAAGAGCTCGCAAACAGCAAAGTAAGCGCTTGTAGTTGAAGAGATACTCTCTGTTATAACAGTGTCGAAGCCATTAAGTAATCTTAATAGTGACGTTTTTATTCTTCCGGTAAGAACTTGGCATGATTTGATATCTATCTCCCTAAGATTTACTTGTGACCTTGTATATCTAAGCAACCAATTATGGAACAAACGATCGCATCATTTCAACGCAACAGATCACAACATTACTGTTGCGATCGATTTTAAACTCGTGCAATTACTCTCTTTATTAAACCCATTTTGAAATCACTGGTGGTCCCTGTAATCTGATTGGCTCAAATTGGTGCAATTTATTCCCAAATTGCACCATTTTTTGCTCTAAATTACATCATTTTTCCAGCCAATGAGGAAGTTACACTTCAAACTTGCGGGCTGTCGCGGCGTTTTTCGTGAGCGCTTGCGCTACACTGTAGAACTTTCCAGTAACCAAAAATAGCGCGCGCGTACAATTTAACTTAAGGTCGTGCGCTGCTCTATTGCGTATTTTGGTTCTGCTTTTTATTGAAAAACCAGCTCAGTACTGCATCAATAAAATGTTTGAATCGACAAAGTCCTGTATTTTGGGCGATTTCAAAATGGATGTAATAACACTTGCGGGCTGTCGCGGCGCTGTCGCGGCACTCTCGTGAACACTTGCGATACAGTAGAACTTTCTAGTTACCAAAAATAGCGCGCGCGCAACTTGTTTAAAGGTCGCGCGTTGCTCTATTGCGTATTGAAGTAAAAGCGTTTCCGGTTCCGCTTTTTATTTAAAAACCGCCTCATTTCTGCATCAATAAAATATTTAAATAAGCGAAGTCCTATATTTGGGCGATTGCAATTTTGGTCTGAAATCATACTTGTGATTTCAAATCGAACTCGCGCTACGCGCTCGTACGATTTTGAAATCACGCGTATGATTTCAGACCAAAATGCACTCCACTCAGTTCAATTACCATTATTTATACTCTGATAAAACATGGGTTTTTGACCAATCAGAGTGCGTGCAGGGCCCTATCTATATTATAAAGACTGATAAGCCACGCGAGATGTTGGTAGAACAAGAATTCGTAAATCACGAGCTGCAAGCGAGTGATTTACGAAGCGCAATTCTTTTCCATTAGTTTACAGGCATAATAAAACCATAGCACTAAAGTGCGACGAAGCTTCTCCTTGACCGCAAAGTGCCACATCTAAGTTGATAAACGGATTGTGTCGTTGTTGACGTACATTAACCGTTGTGTCGAGTTCATGATTGGAAGTAGCATGCCAACAGAATAATAAGGAATCGATTTGTTTGTAGTTCTGTGATTTAAATGGCTAATTACAGAGGCGAGTTTTTCACAATACGGACACCGACTTACAGACCGCTCAGTGCTGACTTTGAACTGTAAGCGTACAAATAAAACATAAATTACACGTAGACGTAAAAAGGCATAGATTTGGCTAATGAAAGTTATCAGAGCAAAAGTGAATTTAAGTATTGAGAAGCCAACATTCTGCAGGGAAAAAAAATGTAAGATGAACAACTCGCAAACATTCAGGCAGAGTTTTATTATAAGGAATCGGGCACCTGAAAACACGACATAAAAAAAAAATTGCCCACTACATTAACATGAAGAAACAAAACCTGTTAAGAGTATTTCAACCTAGGTTG
Organism: Catalaphyllia jardinei; assembly: GCA_022496165.2. NCBI lineage: Eukaryota > Metazoa > Cnidaria > Anthozoa > Scleractinia > Caryophylliidae > Catalaphyllia > Catalaphyllia jardinei. The sequence goes on along the minus strand of CM042759.1, from coordinate 17,662,292 downwards.
CTAAGGGACCTGAAATACAGGTACAACTCAAATTAAGTCCAAAAAGGACGTTCTAGGAAGCAGAGCTGAAATGCAAACGTTTCCCAATTGACATTGTGAGACATTTACCGTCACTGCAAATCATTCATACTGGATGCAAAGTGATGTTTCTCGGATCACGTCTACATTCTGGAGATTCATTTACGCTCTGAAACGTTTTTTTCAGATAGTTCCTTAGAATTAATAAGACTTTCAGGGAAACGATAATTTCATGGCAATTTTTCCTTGTTTGTCATTTTTATCGTGACAAACAATTTTTCACATTGAGAATCATTTCAAAATGCCAGCAAAGAATAGGCTAATATCTTATAGTGACAGTAAAAATCCTGTTAGACACAGGTATGTCCAGGATTGAATGCTAATGCATGAGATTCAAATTCCTTATGACCATGAGCATCACAAAGTGTTCACATTGGTAAAAAGCCACCAAAACACACACAATTCTGTCAGATATGAAGTAACATAAAAATGTCAAATACCCTGCCAAATGCCAAATATGAAGTACTAATTAAACAATAAATGCGTTCAATCCTGGACATAAGTCGGTAGATAGCTAACTGATAAAGCTAATGCAAAGACATTCAGGTTGTGGTTTATTTAAAGTATTGTATTGCATACTCTGATACCGCAAGAGGATTAGTTACTTTATTATTCGGAATAACTTGTATGCTAATATTCATTCCATTTACACGTTTTGTCTTACAAGAGCTGCGTCATGGCCTGAGCATCTTGAAATGTTTAGCTTATATTACACAAGTTTGTCATTTGCTATCCGCGTTAGTCGTTAGTCGTTAGTCACGTCTTTTGCAGGCGATTCTTGAAGCTCCGTTACGGTTCGGTTTTGTCTCATTGGTATCTTTCTCTCTTAGTAAACATCTAGTTGATAAGTACCTCATGGTCAGTTTTATTTAATGTATCGCAAAATTATGATACCGACTGAGAATTACTTACTTTATTGTTCAGAATAACTGAGATTGCATGTTACTATTCATGTCTTTTACAAGTGTTATCTTAAATGAGCTTCGTCACGGTTTCCACATCTTAATGTTTAGACTAGAAGTTTTTGATTTCGTTTTATTGTTTTGTTTAGATATAGAAGTTTTTCAGGCTCGTCAAATGTTCCCTTACTGTTAATCTTTTCAATGCTTTACCATCCTTTTTCATTTGTGGTTCATTATTGTCTCTGTCTTTGTAATCTTTTTCACTTAGTACACCAACATTTTCAGATTTCTTTCAATTTAAAGCTAATTTTGCACTTGTGCAAAATATTTCGAGATCCCGTGACTGAGCTCCTTTAAATTCACTATATGTTTGTCCTATTTTCGGATGTAAAATTTCCTCTACCGAAGGTAAATCACTTATTTCATAATGCAGAGCAACTGTGTTATAGGTTACTGTCCTTGTTAACAACTCATTAAACTTTCCTGCAAGTAACGGCTGTGGTGTTGAAGCTTTATGTACTACTTATTGTCCTAGGGTTCTTTTATTCACGCCACCTCGTTCATAGCTTGGGTTTTGCTAGTTATCATTAAAATGTTTTGCGTAAGAAAATTTTTCATAACCAATCCAATAAGGTATTTTTATGTGCCATGATCATTTACCCCTCAATTAAGAGAGTAGGTCATGATCATGTGGACTCCTTTATAGCTTTAAAAGTATATGACCACGAAAAATCTTAGTCTCTGTTGTTGAAAACTGAATCAGCTGCGCTGAGCATCAAAAGACTAGTATCAGGCTTTCTACCAATGAAAAACAGGTAATAATAATAATCGAATCAATAACAAAATTCTTGATCTTGACTGGTTCTCCGCGCCTATTTATCACGTAATCGGTGCTTCATCACGTGGGTATTCAATTACAGGCATCCGGTTTTAACTTTTTGTTATTGGATACCCACGTGATTCGCATTTCAATTACGTGCTTTAAAGGCTTCCTTCGCACTGTTTCTTACAATTGTCAAAACTTATAAAAAGGGCT